>JAQFYE010005608.1:0-11751 GCA_034694305.1 Protaphorura glebata | reverse complement strand
GGACCGGACCGGGATTGGACCGTTGTCACCGGTCCTAAAAAACATTGGACCGGGACCGGGACCGTCCGAGCCCTAATTTCAACCAACTTGTTTTCTCAGATCAAACTTAACCCGTTCATTACAGAGACTTTCTTTCCTCAGGATTTACTTTTCCTTTGCTATTATTTTGACTGACACTGAACGGACGAAGATGGATGTGATTGGAATGAGTCTCTCTCACTTCGCCGTTCTGAATTCCAATGTCTCATCACAAACAAGGAAGGATGGATGGAAGTCCACGGTTGAAGGGATGAGTAATGGAGCAAAGAATGATTGGTATGCAGAATGAAATGAAATACATTGATAGCCACGCTAACAAGGCAAGCCAAGCAGACCTATTCCTATTCTCATTGCAATTTCAAATGGAATGCATGAACGAGGAGAAAATAAAATAAAAATTCCAGAGTGTTTACTATTCACATGCTGGGATGTCTCTAAATACTTTTAGTAACATTTCTTTTACTGGTGCGTTTCCATCACTGAGACCCTGAGTTCAAAAATCAGCCAATGCTTATGGCTAAACTTCTTTCTATAATATCAGAATAAGAAAATATATACATTAATTTACATTTATCGCTGAGACATATGGTCAAACAATGCAAAATGATGTAATGTAAAAAATGCTCTAGTGGAGAAAAGCCTCTGTGCATTAAGCACCAAATATTGTCTGCCCGGAGGATTGCTGCTACGTTTAAGCGACTGACTTTCTTTTACTTCTTAGTGAGACCTTTAGCAGAGAGGAAGTGGAAGAAGCCCCGAAAGCTTGAATAGAAATAAAAAGTTTTTCGTTCAAAACCAAACCATGTAATCCGTTCAGAATTATTCCACATTGAGACCTTTTTAAATTAATTTTCTTTTGAGAATTTGTTTGACTGTGAGTATAAAATTATGCTGCGAACTTTGTCAGACGGGAATAGATCGAAAAATATTAGAACCTGTCACACTTTCGGTATCGGCAGAAATAGTAATCCGGGTTCTTGCTTGAATACGGTTAAGTTGATTACCACTAGTAACGTTTCTCAAGACCTTGGTCACATATGTACCGGGTTCTAATTTGCTTGCATTTGAAATTCCTGTGAGTCTGTTTTTATGAATTAACACGATTCTTTAATGTATGCCTTGAACAGATAAATTTCCGATTTGGGACTTGATAAAATAAAGGCTTACAATTTAAATTACTCCGGTCTGAATGTTGACGTCAGCGAAAACTGATATTCTGGACTTTAATAAAAGAAACTAATAATGATCCCAACCTGAATGTAACATCTTTGGTAACAACGGCGGAAAATAAACAATAGTGCGCTTTTTTGTGGATACTCATATAATAACCCATTCCCTATTACGCTCTACTCTCCTTGAGTTGTAGGCCGTGATTCTAAACATTAGTAGTTTTGCATTGTTGATCTAACAGTTCGACCAGGACGCAGGAGAGATCCCACATAGGTCAAGTAAACAACTATTTGATGAGCTCGTACGTGTATGCGACATTAAACTGTCAAAGACTCCATACATTATGAATAAATAAGATGTATTCTTCACGTATTAAGTCTGCAATGGATTCACCTTAATATATTCACTCCACTCTTTCTCTCCACATTTATATGGTACATTATTGTAGATACGTGAAACACTTAAGTCCTCTTATTTCTCACATTTATGGCAGGACATTCCTTGCATGATGAGAAAGTTAAGACAATAAATGGTTCTGCGTCGCATAGGTTTTAGGTGGGATTATCTTCACCACGACCAACACTACAACCGGTATAATATACATGTATTTTACTTCGCTTGTTTAGTTATGTGATACAGGGCGGTTCATCACCTTTTGACCTGGCTTCCATTGCAGCCGAAAATTGAGGTTTCCAGACAGAATTGAAATAACCACTTTCCACAGAATCTACGTAAAGCCCTAGCCCAGAGACCAAACCTCAGGAGTGGAGCGATACAGAAAAAGTTAACCGTAATTGTGTTAACCTGTTGTTGTTTCTCCGCAGAGAGCTTTTTTGATAACCATATTTTTTGTCACAAAATGTAATCTAACCCGCACACGCTGTGGGACGGAATGGGGTAAATGATTATGAATCACCCAGTATGTGCGAAAATTAGGATTGTCCTCCGGCAAGGGTACGGGTATCCTAAGGCCACCCGGTTCCCGGTTCCTGGTGAAAGGAATGACAAAACCGAGGAGTATAGTCAGTGAAAACAGCTGGATTCAGTTTCTGCAATGCTTTGGTGGTCTAAGAATCTACAAAGATAAAGTTTCGAAAGTAGTGTGTATGTGTGATGAAAATGAAAAGATTATTTGTGGGGAATTATCCACAAGGCAAGCAGGGATGGAGGAGAAAATCGTCTCCTTGTTTTTGCTGAGGGAAACGGAGAAAGTACGTACGAAAACAGCATGAAGTCATATGAAATATCGGGAAATAATGCCTCCACAAAATTCTACTTCCTATGCCTTGGGTCATAAATTACTGGGGCATGTCACTACCTCACTTATTACATTGCAATGCAGCGCACCCAGAAGGGGCTATGCTGAAAATAGAACTAAATAATATGGAGATCACATCGCAAACCTTCCAATAGGATTATTGCACGGTAACTTGTGAACCTGAATTGCTTGGTACATTGCATATTGCATTGTTGCAAACAATATTTGGCTGACTCAAATTCTACAGAATTTGTTCAGAATTCTCAGATAATTTCAGATAAAGATTGGATAATATGGTATAAGACTTTGAGATCAGAGTGTGTAGGTTTTTGTTTTTGGACTGGATTTGTCTTCTTTAAATTAAAATCATCAGCTGACTAATTTGAACTACAAGACATAACTAACAACTGTCCGAGCCGATCCAGTAGAGTTAATTAAGTCTTTTATTCACGTAAGAATTCCAGAATTAACTTACATCAATTATATGGATACCTTTTTTACAACGACAAAGTAATAACAAAAAGGAAAACTATTAGCAATATCCAGCGGATTCAGAGGATCTATGTTTATCCTCAACATATTGTTTGGTTGTGTTTTCGTGTACCAACAAAAAATTATGATACAGTCAAGGTAGGATTTCTAATTAACCAAAAGGTGTACAACAGATGAGGTCAGAACAAAAAAGTAAAAGGTAAAGGGAAAGGGGGAATAGATAAACATTTACTATAAATTAATAACTTACTAAAATTTCTACATTGTTGCAACAAATCGGTAATGTTATAAATTTCGACATAAAATCTACATTAATCAAAACACATTTGTAAGCTTGATAATGGTTAAGTTATTGAAAGAAATCGAAGAATTTTTGAAATTGACTCGGCTTGTTCATGACAAATGATGACTGTGTATTGATTTGATTAGTTAAGGTATTGCATTCTAATATTTTCTTTCTCTGTTATTCCCTATTTGTTATCAAACATGGTCCTCTTGTTTACAACAGTATATTCCGAAAAGATTGACCAAATAAAAAAAGCTTTTATCTAAGACAGACTCGTCAGGTGGGATCAGCACATTAAATACCTTTGACTTTAAAATTGAGATCAGTCGGGCGTTTAATTCGTTATGGTTATGACTTTATTGGTATTCGCATTGACTGCGAAAACGTCTGAATCAGTGTTTACTGTCAAAATAACACTTCAGAAAGTGGTCAATATAATTGAAGTACGCAAATGTGTACATCGTAGATGTTGGGATTGCAGGGGTTTACGTTATGCAATACGGAGTAGGTGAGTTTCGCATGCAAAGAAACTTCTGGGTCTTTTGACCATGCGGGTGTAACTAATTCGAGGAACTAATTTTAACTCCCTGTACCTAAATTGAGAATATTAAACTTTCTTCAAAGACTCGACCCGTGCCTAGACATAAAAAAAAGAGAAAGACGAAAGAAAGTGGAAGTTGATGAAGAATTGGAATTGCCTGAAGCAGAAGCTTTCATGTCGTCCAGGAAGAAATGGGACTTTTATTAACAAAACCTTCTAAATCGAGTGGATGGGTACTATGCGCCGAATATATAATTTATTTGAATAACAGAAACTAGATACTAGTCTAATTTTTAATACCTTCAACTTTCAATGCAATTAAGAATTCGACCTTATTGCAAAAAGCGTTAGAAATTAGAATAAAAGTGGATGAAAAGTAACCGTGTTTTGGTAGAGCCAAAATAATATACTATTGCTCGTTTTACGTACGAGCAAATAATTATATAAATCCGACGCGTAGTGCTTGTGCGATTTCGATTGTTAGAATGGATGAGTGACTTATTTCCCTTTGATTTTCCGGATCCTTAAACGCCTGAGAAATGTGCGGCCGCCCAAGATTCGGTCGATTGGTCATGGTCTGTCATCACAATAAATGCGTACATGTGTGCTACCCCTTGTTGATTGAAAAATAAGATAGAACGTAAACATTCATAAATGCTGAGGACACGTGAGGGGGAGACGTTTGGTCACGTGACTCCGTCTAAGTAATAAGTGATAAGACCCTACTCAGGATGACCCCCCACCGAGAGGATGGTGTGGAAACCCGAGAGACATGTCACCCGATTTCCGACTTCCAAGGACGCTGCAACAATTGCCCACCGTCCGCCGGCAATCACACGCATCATGCAATTCAATTCTGAATATTGCTTTGGCCCGTTCTAAATAGTTTGAGGGCCACTGCTCACAACTTACTACCAGACCGAGTAAATAAATAGGATGTAACTTTTGGTAGACCCGTCAAATCTATTGTTCTACACGCAAAGACATGACGACAGCGGCGGCGACTACAACAACGACGAAACGTTTATATGGTTCACCAAATCTCATTGACGGTCCGGGGCGTGGTCATTGTAATTTATGGTTTCAATTATAGATTTGTGGGTTCAATTTAAATACGTTTGACTTATTTTTCATTACGTGGCCTCATAATAATATAACGTAATTACAATGGTAGCTCTATTTTAATTTCTGTTTTTCAAAATAACAATTTCTGTCACTAAATTGTAAGTGATATAAGTTTACTGAATATGTATACTAAGGCGACGCGATGCGAAGATTAGTGTGAATGACCCCACTCACTTGGGTCTTACAAAAAGGAAACTAACGACCGAAAAATGATTCGAAAAAGGACCCAAGAGATGCAACGAGGGTATGGGTCGCCAAATAGAATCCCGGAGAACATATCATACAAGGTAAACGCACAAACCGATAACCGATACGAACTAGCGAGGATTGAGTTGCATCTTACAATACAAATACATACATTGCAACATTCTTGGCTTGGACATACTTTGTAAAAGAAGTTGGTTTTTGAACAGCCATCTCCAAGTTAGTGACTTCCGAAATGGACGTTTGCCTTCTATCTAACATCACACAAAAACTGAGGTATGACAATATATTTCAATAATAAATGATTACAATCTGGTACAATTTTCAAGAACATGTGCAGTGCTTCAATCGCAAGACAATTGCAGTATAAATTAATAGCAATCAAGAAACTATTTCTTAAACGATTAATCTCCACCACACATCAAATGCTAATGCTGACCCTCTATGACCATCAAAAGAAGTCAATTCTTCCTATAATTCCAAGTAGTGGAAAAGTTATTTGAAAATTTCAAGCCTATCATCTCTTGAATCTACCTTGTAAGTCCCGAAGTGTAAAGCTTACCAAAGTGTTAGGCTCCAGAATGCAATTTCCTATGTCTTCGTTGAAACAGCAAAACTGTCATCAATTCAACTTTGTCATTAAGGAAGCTGAAGACGGGTGGTAGTTATGCGGATCGCATCGTACCCAATCTATATTTTGTAAATCTACCCGTTTTGTACACATGTAGAAGCATATTTCCTCGTAATTTGTTTCCGGAATACATTACTTAGATTGAGACGAGCTTGAACTCGATGATTGGATAAATCACACGAGACTAATCGTAATGATGACAGAACATATACCGTACAATAGAAATGTCGCTGCTAAAGAATAGTGAATATTTTGTTTTTGAACACAATTTTCAAAACCAGACTGCGAGATTTTAAAAATATTAAATTCTAAATTAAATATTATAAGGATTTCATTTGTAAGTTAATTTTCCTGAAAAAGTCAAGCAACTGGTACTTAGTATCTTACAAATTTAACTTTAACAGAAAACCTATTGAGAAGGGTTAAAACTGAGTACGTTAAGAAAAACTCCATTAGAAGTAGAAGCGGATAGTATTTATTTAAGGCGGAACATGTAGACTCTTAGACGCCTAAAAGTTACCCACCACTAATATCTGAAAAATGCATGTCCGGTGTACAGGGTGTGTCTTAATCTTGGCCGACCTTAAAGTCTGGAAGTCGGAGAAGTCAGAGGTATTGCAGCCCGCAAGATGCTGAAAATAGGAGAAATCGGATAGAAATAAAACTATTTGAAGTTGTAAGAACATATCGCAATTCGTTAATTCTGTGTATTGGCATGTTTCTTTGAGGGGGGAGGGGGCAGAAAGCTATGACCCACCTTGAATAGGATTTCTATTCACAAGTGTCGCAACACAACGAACTCTATTTCCGAAGAGAAGGAAAAACACGAGTTGACATTTAAGGTTGGGAACAAATGATGCTAATTTTTCCAATTTTAATTAAAAGTTTCACCCTACTCCATAAGATTTCACGGATGTCAAGTTAAGCGGACGGCACTGAGTCTAACCCTGGTTAAGGAAGTACAGGACGGAGCGTAAGTAGAACTCGTGGAAAGTAGCGTTTGCATTGAGCCAAACTTTTTACTTTGGTCGTAAGCGGAAAAGTGTAAGGGAACAAGTAAAGTTTGAAGTTTTATTCAAACTCATTCAATATTTGTGTTCCAAGGGGCTTTCTTGGGCTTAACCTAGAGAGAACTTACACTTTCACATAAAGTTAAACTGTGAAAAAGTTAAGCTCCATAGAAATAAATGACGCCGTGCTTTCACCACAAACCTGCTTGCCCTGGTAAGAATGATAAATGACTAGAATTGAGTTCAACCTTTTAAAGTTACCATTAATTCCGAGCTCAAATTAGTTCATACCATACCCCAATTTTTGTCTCTATACTTACCTCAAGAACATTTTACATTGATAGATTAAATACGCATACAAAATGTTTGACCGGGTGAAATAGACCTTCAATGGGCCGGATCAAAATTTCAACTTCTACGGCCCAAAGCGATTCGAACTAGCGGAACTCATCTAGTGTTAGAAAGAGTGCAGGGAAAATCTCACCGAATGCAATCCGAAGCTGAAACACTAATTATAATTGTGACCTCGGAGAGCAAAGAAGAAAATTTTATGTTCAGAAAGTACTCCAGCAAAGTCATTGCGATTCACCGCATCACTTAGCTTTCTTTAATATTAATTACGGAAAATGCAATAAAAATTCCATCCCTAACTTTATAGAGTTAGGCAGTGCAGTAAGTAATAATTTGTTGTGGATGTTGATAAATAAAAACATACATAAGCCATCTAAATTAGGACTGGAATCAGCCAAGCCAACGGAAGTATAAATTAAGCATTTCGAATATTTAATTATGTCAAATTCGTATTACTGGATTATGTGTTTTGAAAAGAAGAATTCTGCGTTCGGTTACATGTTAGCTCCCCGAAATTAAAAGAGGAAGTTTTTTCGGCTGAAAAAAAAACTTGCGGTGCGACTCTCAAAACTCAGTCTATCATTAAGTCAAAGTCACAGCATGACATGGAAAGCTACATCCCTCCCACATAGCAGAATTAGTTTCTAATTAATAGGTAGACTGAGCTCGAGCATCGAATCTACAACACTCCACTCTGAACACGGCCATATTAATTGACTAATTGATAAATGTCGTGCGCAGGGGTTAAAACTTAAATTAACACACTCAGACTCAAGTGTATGTTACCGGGTTGGATCCTCCGGTCCGACTGCCCTTACTCGCATGCGGAAGAACCAAACACATAATTTATTTTTCCCGAGAGAGGTGTATCAACACTTCATTTTTATTTCAACCCCATACTTAACTCTACACAGATGACGACAGAAATATTATGTGCATGGAGCTTCTCCTGACCCACCAGAAAGCTGGAGTTCCTCGACACGAGTCGAGTCAGGTAACACTCAACTCAGCACTAAATGCCACACACACTTTCCATATCCGCTTCCTCAATTAAAAAAGATAACACCCCGTGTCCAAAATAACCCGGGACGGGTTTCTGGCTTTCGTGAAACCATTCAATGCACTTTAATTCACATTCGCTGGTAAAGCATAATCTCGTCGTTTTCGTTCTGCTAATTCGGATTATTTTATTAGGTACTTTTGGAAGCTAGAGAGATATTCAATTCAAGACCCTGGCTGAAAATTCTAGTGGAATTAATATCTTTAAAAGCGGGATGGATCGAACCTTTAATATGTCGAGATGGCAAAAGCAACCAGTTTCACTTTACTGCAAATCTACTGATACCAATAGTTTCTTCGAGTGACAATTATATGTAATGATAATGGTCAACAACCAATCATACGGTTTCAATAAGATTTGCACAAAGCCTCCTGATTTTTTAACGATATTTTGTGCAGAGAAGTCGTGTCATGGTCTACAGACGTTCCCAAATACGTGAAACTATAATATAACTTAGGAGAAGTTGAACATTGCACGCGCCTAAAGCCACAATAGACTCAGCAGGGAAATTAATTTCTGTAGCCTTGGTACTAAAATTTTGACAATGTCAAGGCATTTCAGGTCAAAGGCAGTGCCACTGCCCAGTTTGTAACAATTATTTCTTCAAATTCTTCCATAGGCCGCTCCCACCTCGACCGGATCAAGTGGTTACCACGAGGAACCTGCAGTGTCCTTGGCTACGAAGCGAAAGTTCACTGCGTCCAAGGTGTTGTATTAAGTACCGTAAAAATTATAATTGCTGACGCCTGGCGTAAAAACTCTTTAAATTCACCGTGAAACAAGATGCTTATTTAAACTCATACCAAGCTAAGCTACAATAAGATTGGACAAGGGCAGATGGGTACGGATGTCCGAACAGTAGTTTTTTCTTCTAGTATCTTTTTTTGTGTGTATTACCGGAACAAACGAAGCTCATCGGAAGCGTGAAATTGCAATTAGTTTGTCACTCCGGACTGTGCAGTGCAGTGTATGTCAGAGAATGGAGAATCAGGTGCAGTTTAGTTGAATTCATCGGTCCTGATAAGGGATATCTATATCATATTATGTAAGTCATTTTGGACTGAGCAAAACGTAAAAGGGAGCAACACGTGTGGCCGATTTCACGATTACAGAATGAAAAGAATAGGGATCGATGGGTACAATATGTTTCGGTCGTCACGAGACCGTACGTGCCGTCCCTTACAATAATTCAATGGCAAATGACAGTATATGTACATGGTATAAAATATATTGGTGCACACAAAGTGTTTGAAAATGCACAAAATTACGATGAAATGCTATTTTTTTTAATCACGGAGTAAGAGCGACAAAGGATTTTGTGCTGTGATCACTCAAATTTTTGAAGTTGAAGAAGCCGTGCTTGTATAAAATTTTTACTAAAGAAATATCTGAAAGAAATAATGGAATGGTCTTTCCTACTTTATATGAAAATTCTTATACATCTATGTATTTTCTGTTAAATTTTAATATACGTAGTACGCGATTCAAAATCACTAACACTTGAAACAAAATTGACGGTAACCGACTTTAACAAGTATAATGTATTTGAGCAATGCGTGGTTCTCGAGACATCCAGGGTGCACGGACGAATTGGGACCCTGTAGAGTGCAATGGACTTGAATTCAATTCACTACTTGGGTTTGGCTTTCACCTTGTTTAAATTTCCTTCGACTAGTAAGTAGTCGTACAAAAAAACTGGAGAACCCGAAAACTCCCCTACCATCCTCGTTTTCCCCTCTCATTATAAGGATCATTTCCCAATCCCTGCACCCATTGTCTCATTCCTTCCTAAATTCTCCCCAGTGCACAACTCTTTTTTTATTAGCCACACAAAACACTGACTAATGAGTAAAATGTAAAGATATCAGACCCGAGTCTGGCAGATTATCAATAAACGTTAACCAAATATTTAATAATATTGGTCGAAAATCCTATTAAAACGAAGTACAGACGACATTTTTGGCATTAACGTTTTAACTCTTTAAAATGCATTTGGGATTCACCCGAAGGGAGATTTCTTTTAGGCCACAAGAAAGATTTTAAAATAATCACATTGTGGCAATATTGACTAAGTTTTTGGCGACTCTTGCAGGAATAACTCAAGATTCTATCAGCATCAAGCGAGCCTATTGCTTCTTTAAACACAACATTGCAGTTCATCGCAAAAGAGAGATCCATGGGTTTAGGAAAACAGACATTAAATTAAAATCCGTCGACTACTTCCACAGAAATCGTACTGTGATTAGTGATTTCTTATGGTGACCTTTTTCCCAGCAAACCAGAAGTTCAAAGGTGGCAGATAGACAAAAAAAAATCGGAATGTAGGAGTACATGTCCGAATATGTATGACCCCTGTATTTATTCTCCCGAGGTTCTTGGTTGTATCTAATCGTAAGTTACTGCTGATTTTAATCATCATAGTCTGCCTTTTCATGAAGTACTGTTTATAAAATAATGGACTTAATGTTCAACATAGCCCATAGCCAACATAGCAACTTAGAACCATACCTTCGCATCCCAGGGTATCAGTCCGTATATGATATTTTCCACCAATTCAAACTTATTCCCAGAAGTACTCATCCGATCCTAAAGAATCCTTCAGATCCGCATACCTCACAGAATGTTGAGTTTGTACAATTATCATTTTTGAAACTTTGTAAAATACTTTCTCAATTCAAAAATGTACGTGATAGCATGAGAAATGCTACAAGCGTGGTTATTCGAACTTCCTCAAGAACGGGTCCACCAACCTCAAAAGTTCAATCAGATTCGGATTTATCGTGAAAATTTGAGTCAACAGCGCTCATTCTCATATGATTAAACTTTCCATGCCGTCGTACCAAACTATCTTGATTGTAACATGTACGTACTCTGATGGAAAGAATCATAGTGGGGTAGCCCGGTGAGCTAATATATTAGACATCGAGTGACGGTTTCGCGCCAATACTGCTACTTATTTCATTACCATACCTTTCTATATTCATTTATCCCTGATACCATCCTACTCTCTGTACCAGGGCCTAGAAATATAGAGCGTATGGAAAACTTTATGCGGTATTCAAGAAGGTGATGTGCATCGGGATCCGATGCGCGCAACCGAGCTGACGAACGCAGAATGAAAGACAGTATGGTCACTCGGGTTGACTCCACGCATCCAAAGCATTGAAATATATAAAGAGGACAAATTGACTGTCTTATTACTCTAAATAGGCTGTTGCCGAATCGCTCGTCAGGTCGATTGCATTTATCTGATCGTGAAGGATAATAGCTTGCCGAATACCTCATAAAATTCTGCATAAACCGTAGAATATATAAATATATTTTCAACTCCTGTCAGTTGGGCTTTAGCGATTAGAATATGATGTTCTGGTTCTGGCATTGTAAAAATCAAGGGTATAAACTACAAGGTTTGGCCAAGCTGAGCCTGCGCTTGAAAATGTAAGTTTTTGCTCGTGTCACAGAGTTTACTACGTCACTGGAGAGCGCTCTCCAGTGACGTACGGACGTTGGAGAATGATGAAAAATTTCTGTTTTCGGAATCCCTTCAATTTTCCGATCGGCATCAAATATTCATGGTTGGTGTT
>JAQFYE010005607.1:0-11753 GCA_034694305.1 Protaphorura glebata | reverse complement strand
GTACCGGAAAGGAGCACGCCGAAAAATGGTCAAGAACTCGAAATAAGATTTAACACTACTACCTTAAAAATTCAACACAACAGCATGTTTGGGGATTATATACATTAAGTTGTACTTTTGTCCAACCATTTGAAAAATTTGATTCGAAGGATGGTACGATAAATGCTTCGCTCGCCTATCTGTGGCGCAAACGTGGCGGGACGACATACATCCTAGTATTCCTATGTATGACACGGGGGATTATTTGTAAATATAGATGAATTGTTTCCTTACTTTCGTATTGTCATAATAATATTTCGCATACTTGTGTTTGATTCCGCTGACACATCACACTAAAAAAGAAAGTAACAAAACATGGCAGATGCAGTAGAATTTGAACGATACTTTCAGAAACGATCGAACACGATAGAACGATGGAAGTTGGATTGGATTTGATGAGATAATTATTATGAAATGTAAACTAATGTTTTTAAAGATCTGTATTTATTGTGTAGATCGAATGAGTTTGAATATCGACAATTACTGAAGTGATTGAGTGAGTAAACGTGATAATTGAATTTGTTTGCAATATTATAATCTAGTTTCGAATATTTATATATATATCTAGTCTAGACTAGTAGAAGGCACAATTGTTGATCTCTTCTTAACAACTATTTACCTATAAAACTAGAGTTAAATTGACTTGATATTAGTTTCTAGGTCGCTCTCCCACCGGTAATTCACAGACAACCTTGTCCGGGAGGGGAATTTCACATATTTCACAATCTCGTTACCAGTGAACTATTTTTATACATCACGAACGATCCCTCGACTCTCACTACTTATACTAATAATAATGGCAGGCTCTACCTCCGTCTTCTTTCTTTGAGAGCAAACGTTCCTGTCCAAATTTCAAGAGAAAGGAAGAAGTTCATTTTAATAATAACCCGTTTAAGTACAATAAAATAGCATCAAAAAATATCACTTTCTTCGTTTCACAATCTTAGCTTGAAGATTCCATACTTCTACAAAATACTATTGGTTTTTTTTTAATCCAGAGACGTCGCGCGGTGGATAAAATAAGTGTTCAGAATTCATATTAAATTAGATGGGTGGTGGCCCGTTTGGATATTGAAGCATTGGCTCGAAAGAGCGAGCAAATGAGTTGGCCGTAGTGCAAGAAAAGTCCTGCTCAGCATAAGGAAGTAAAGCAGCGGTTCCCAGTAGTAGAATCAGGAGTGCTTGGATTGGGAGTGAAGTCCGGATCACTCGATAGACAAATTGACTTCCTCGGACAAGAGCAGACCTCCTCGAATCTTGTTCACTATTTAAAAAAATGTCAATCTATTTTTAAACTGTAAAATGTGGATTTTACCTTCAATATTGTAATTGAGGCACAAAAATTAAAGCGTGTAGTGTCAAATTTTATTCTGTAGTGTGATTCAATTACTGTGTTTGCGATTAACTTCAGATGTGAGAAGCTAACTTGATTAGATGCTGATTTGACTTGTAAACCACTTACAGCTATATGATTGGAAACTATCAGATCTCGGATAACTGATTGATTTTACCATTCAGTCAATCTCAGTTCTATTTTATTTTATTTTATTCATTAATTGAGACAGTACCCTCTAATGAGGTCAAGTTCGGGCATTTATCTTATCTGATCGAAGACTGAGAAGCAAAACGTATCTAAATGGCGGCTAAGTGCAAATACAAAATAAATACATAAAACAATTTACTTGTAAGGAGTGCTTTGCTGCGGAGTAGAACTCCGAGCCGGGCTAGAGCGACCAGACCGGTTGACAATCTGAACAAATAAAAAAAAATACTTTACTGGTGCAAAGCGCCAAGATAGCAAAATGAGAACAAAAAACCAAGTACAATTCTAAAAACGTACGTTTTCAGACAAATGAAGCACACTATTAGAAGGTTCAATAGATTCCTCGGTAACGTTTTCCAAATTTTGTGAAAGGAAAGCTGACAGATGTTTTACGTAAGCTTCACAGACTCTGAGGGAAGAATTCAATTCCTGGTCCAAGGAACTAATTCGTTCTAAAATAATTGAGCATTCCGGTGTGGTAAAAATTGAGTCGGATGAGCCTCTACTGGGGCGGAATGTACCCTCCTTTTCTATCGCATTAGCGTTGACAAATAATTGTTCGGCCGTCTGCTGAAGGGTTCTTAACTCAGGTTCAGTCCTTATTAATTTATCCCTCAGTTCCTGTAGATTGTTTAGAATTATGCGAAAGGAATTAAAAACAATTCAAACTTGACTGTCTCTTTTTGGGCTCCTTACCTGGAAAGACCTGAGCTTCACTCTGGTTAACTGGCTCGCTGCCAATAAATCCACCGGTTCTAATTCCTTAATTGCTTCTTGTATAGAAGTAATTAAATCTTCGTATTGTTGTATAGTTGAATGGAAATCTGAATTCTGTGATTTCAAAAATAAACATTGAGTATGTATAATATGAAATATTTGTCATGTGATTCTCCAGTAATTCTTACTTCTATTAGTGCAATCTGTAAGCGAGCCTGCCATGTCGCGGCTTTATGACAAACGTTTTTCCACCATTGAAGAGATTCTGCAAGGCGATCTTTAAGTTGGTCTAATTCAGCTGTACCGATAGTTTCCGTTTCTCCGTGCCCACGCAAGTGATCCAGCACCTGAGTAAGCGCCCGAACTAAACTCCGATGGCTGTCCATATCAAGCAGAAGTTCCTGACAAATCATAAAAATGTACACTGCTACCGAAATTCCAGTCATAAAAGTATTACAAAATAATTACCCGGTGACTGAGAATACAGTCTTCAAGATGTTCCAAATTAGTTGGTGGACGTCGTTTCATAGCATTCATTAGTGTCGCGTCTGCATGTTGCAACCATTGTTCTAATCGCCAGAGTGTGCTGTCCCAAACACCTCGTTGTTTCGGTGAGCATACCGGACATGATATAGATTTCTTAACTGGTGATGCTTCAATTAACTTTTGACCAAAGTCACGAACACGTATTTCACAGTCTTTTACTGTATTTCGCAATCCTTGGACTACGGCAGATCTTGCAATTTCTTCTTGAATTTCATTTTCTTCAGTCAAAAGACGATACAAATGATTTACCATGTCCATGGAAGATTGTGCTACAGCTAAACTTTTAATCTGAAATTCATACGAATGCAAGTTTAAGTAAAACTGTTGCTAATAGGTGCGTGGAGGCGAGTGTGAATTTTGGATTACCAAATCCGAATGTCTTAGATGTGTGTCTTCAGTCTGTTGATCATCTGACAAAAGAGTTTCCAATGAATCCAAGCAATCTTGAGTGCTTTGTATTGCTTTGTCCAACTCTTGAAGATAAATATCAACCCTTGTCAATACAGAGAACTCTGTTTCACCCTCAGAAGATACACCACTCGGGATACCGAATAAAACACCACGTTCGTTTTGTAGCAGAGTTTCGACTTGAACACTGGAATCTCTTTCGAAGGGCAGTGTTGATACTTGTACAGCAGCGTCGTCGACCTCTGGTTTCCTGCTTGTTTCTTTTTGTGAGGTTGAATCCGCAGATTTCTACAAATCAAACAATTATAGATACAATGTGAAGGAACAACGCTTCCCCCTAATTATCGACCCAGTTTCATTCAATGTTTTCCGTACTTTCAAAATAGACGCCTTTAAGATCGAGCTGAACGTCGTTTCCAGTTCTCGCTTCAAAGAATTGTACGAATTAACTTGTGCTGAAACTACATTTTTCAGCGATGGGTCACTTCCTATGGCGGTTACGGCTGCGAGTTTCAGTGGCTCCTCCAATTGTCTGTTTTGAGAGCATTTCTCCTTGAGAGCTTTCAGTTCGACATACCGTTGCTCCGGATCAAATGTTTTCTGTTGGGCCATATCGTTCAGCTACAAAAAGGAACAGAATCTTCTGTTTTTGTCATTCTTCATTATTTAAGCCATAAATGAATAAAAAATGCCAATAACTAACCTGTCCATTGATTTCGTTCAGGAAACCCTTGGCCGGATCGTAAGCAACCTTAAACTTCTCTAAGGTAATGAGCTTCCTTCGATTGACTAAGAAATCTTCACATCTCTTATTAAGACTACGCCAGTCTTTCGTAGTGCTTTTGACCCTTCTGCTCAAGGATCCATTCGAAGAGTTGACTTGCTTCGCAGCAAAACAGTAATCGTTGTTAACATCTTCAACTTTCGGAGCCAAAGCTTGTAGAGATTCAAGCAGACTCTGAATAAGGAAACGAATAAAAATATTACATAATTCCAAATTGTCATAATCATTTGAATGGTCATGCAGTCAATATACCTCAGCTTGAGATAATCCAATGTCTAGGTCAGTAGAGGAATCAGCGTCTTCTAAGGCTGTGATATCACAATCCACCTGGCCGAGTAAAGTCTCCAAGTAATCCAAGTTGTCCTGAATCTTTCTAATATCATCTCTCAGACGGTACAATATTTGTTGTCTATGTTCGAAACGGACGATCAATTCGCTCCAACTGAATTTAACAAATATATTATTCATAATTCATAACTAATTACCGGGCTCAGTAAACTCAATTTAGCTAACCTTTGGTGTAAGGTGTCTAAATTCTGACGGGCAAAAACAGCATCTTGATGCATTCTTAAATCGTCACAGTCTGTGGCAGCCACTTCCGTCAAATTAAGTATCTGGTGGATTTCCGTACTTTCATTCTTAAGTTTCCGTTGTTCAATCTGGAGTTCACAAAGTAATATTGATTAAACATTCCAAAGATGTGGAAATGTATTAGAAACTCGTTAAATCAGAACTCGAATTCTCTTACCTCAAGTGAACGGATTTCTTCATTAATGAATTCTACACTCCAATCCGGAAGTGCTAACGGAGACGTTACATAGGTTTCAAATGTTTTGAGTTGCTTTATCTCATGTATAAATCGTGCATTCAAATGATTCAACATCTGTGTAAAATATAAACAAAATTAATATTTTAGTCTTCAATTAATTATAATGCGTGTCTGAAATCCGAAATCCACAAATCTGGCTTACCTGAATGAGGTGGTTAACTTTTGCAACTCTTTGATTGATCATTGTATTCAACCCGTCCCATTTACTGTGAACTGTCTCCAAAACTTTATTAAATTCTTTGAGCTCTTTCCCTGTCGTCAATTCTGATAATAGTTTCCCAGTATCCAACAGCCACTGATATACATTTTCCTTGGAATTCACTTCAGATTTCACGTCCACTTCAATCCATTGTACGTAGTCTTCAAGATTTTGACAGGTAGGATGCTCAACTTTTTCACGCATTCCATCCACCCAAACCATCCAACGCTTACACCTTAATTTCAAGTTGGAATGAATGAATTTTTAGAAAACACATCATAAAAGTCCTGTACACAGGGTGTCTCGAGAAAAATTCCAGGATATTCCTGTTTGATATCTTACCTGGTATCAAATCTCGGCAGAAGATCTAGTTTTTCCTGTGCATTTGAAAGACTCTGTGCTAACATCGTTAGAAGTTCAACTTGTTGCTGGCTGATAAACCATATCTTTTGACTCAGAATTCTCGCATCTGAAGGACTAATAGCTGCTTTCATTTCATCCAAACAAGACTGCAGCTCCTCCAGTGGTAATGAATTAACTTCGTCTTGCAGTGCCTAAGACATAATCATAGCATTGAAAGTTTCTCTACGATTCATCGCGCGCTATTGTCGAGGGTGGATTGTGTACATATATATATATTTTCATGGGTTTTCATACAGTAGTTCTAAATCAAAATTTCTGGTTTTGGGTTTAACAATCACCAGAAAAATCGAATAAATCTCAAGTTCACACAATTTTGACTTTATTTTTATTTCATTTCGAAATTTCGAATAATCATTTCTAACCCACGAGTGCATGAACAAATTTCATTTTCCTGTCTCACGACGGAACGGGGGTTATTGGCCCGAACAAGATGGTATGGTAATGGGTGATATTGTGCGTGACAAAGTGAAAGTTACTGCTGGCGATTGTTAAGTTTTAGTTAATAAGGTTAGAGATGAACCCAACGCAGGGTGTTTCATAAATTAGTTGTCACCGGAAAGTACGGGGAAAGATAAACGACTCCACCACAGGGTGTTTAATAGATTAGGACACCACAGAGTGTCCCATAAGTTTTTTCTTAAAAAAAAATGAGATTTCGTGATGAAAGTCAGTACTGGGTAGTACAAGGACAGAAAAAGTGAGCTATACATTTTATGAAGCTGACATGGAATTGTGAGTGTTTTTTTTAAAAAAGTGGGAGTTAGTGGTAGGATGGAATTGTCTCAGAGGGATGTTGATATCCCGGGGTTGCCCAGCTACCAAACTTAGAGGTGGACTTGGAAATTAGGAAAGTGGATACCTTTAGGTTGTTTTTTTATATTCGTTTCGCAACGCAAGGAATACCCGTCCGTACGGACGGGCTTTCTTGCTTGTTTCTATCAAGGGTGTACATTTTGTGGGGAAAAAGCTGCAAAGTAATCGGAAATAGACAAACTGGAGACACGCTATTAAACTGGACAAATGTTTTACTAGCATACCACTGACGATTACTTACTTTAATTTTGGTGACGTAACCATTAAGTCCAGCAAAAGTAGATGGAACTTTAAGGCCAGTTAAACGTTCCCGAATTTTGCTCTGAGAAGCTTGGACTTCCTGGGATTTTAACCGGAAAGTTTCATTCATGGAATCCAACCTATTCACATGATCCAGCCATGTTTTCAATGCAGCTTGTAAATTATTGAATCTAGAGGTATGGGAAGTTAGGTCATTGGTCAAGGACAGCTTCAAGGCAGGAGGACTGGTTGGAATCAGTTCCATCTTTGCACGCTTTAATTCCTCTAGAAGCTCTTCGCCTCGGGCGCATCTGCCCACCAAAATCTAAAATAAAAGCAGAAATAAAATAGGCATATCGTTTATAAATGATCTGTCTTCCTTTTTTTCTCTTTGTTGTCGGAAAAAACGGTTTGAATGCTGACAAGTGTAAACTGAAATTCTTGACCATAATAAAAGAAATTAACTAACTATCCACGCAGCTCATGGGACAGTTTTTTTTTATTTCATACGGGCTTTTCAGGAAGTTGAAATATAAACATGTACAGCAGACTTGGGCTAATTGCTTTGCTAATTGTAATTAATTATAAAATTACAATCGTAGTTGCCTAATTGTAATGTAATTAATTACTTTCAGAAGTCCAGCTCGTACTTTGTAATTTAAATTGAATACTTGTGTGTAAATGCAATTGTAATTTGTAATTTGAATTGAATACTTGTGTGTAAATGAAATTGTAATTTGTAATTGACTTTTTTCAATTACTTTTACAATTACTTTTGACCATTAAAGCAAAAACTTAGTGACATTCAAAACATCATTTCAATTAAATTTCGTAATTGTATTCAATTACTTCCCAATTTCACCCCCTAAATTGTAATTGTAAGCAATTACGTTTGAAATTAATTACAATTTGAATGCAACTGAACCCAAGTCTGCCAACCCTATTATATCGAAAGCAATTAATCAGTATTACTCATAATACCCCCATAAACTTTGCTCAAGGTAATACAAAGAAAGTCGAAAGGAAACAAACCTCTATCTTTCGTTTCGTTGCCGGAAGTCTTTTGAGTTGAAGAAAAGATAGTTCCAAATCTCGTTTTTCCCTTTCCATGAGACGTAGCCAACTGGATAATGACTCTTGGCAATTCTTGTAGGAATTCCATGAAGTCAGTCGTTCCTTGATTCGGTTTTGTCGCCCGATTAGTTCATCTTCTATTTTTGTGTGTAGGGCTTGAAGAGATTCAAAATTTACAGGTTCATTCCCCATTGCAGATGCTAAGGCTTGGTACTGACCGTTGAGGATACTTTGGTAAACTGTGCAAAGTGATGAATCCTCTACTAACTGTTCCCTTGTTGCTGGAACTGGTTCTGTCAAGTAATTCTCAACTTGACGAAGGTAATTTTGCCAAAGATGATACAATTCTTTGACATCTTCTCTTTCTGAGATTGAACTCCAAATCTTGAGATATTCTAAGAACGTTTCTTGGAAAATGGATTGAGATGTCTGTAGCAATTCCATAAAGTTTTCATCCTGAGCAGTTCTAGAAGTCTGGGCTGCTAATATCCGACCTTCGGTATTACCAATGTTAATTAAGTGTTGATGCATCTCCAGCAATCTTGCCGTTGATGGTTCATCTTGATTTTGTAAAACCTGAGGACAAAATGTGCGAAAACACAAAGTTAGAATTCATCGGGGCGATCGCGATGTGAGAAGCACAATTTTTACAACTCAAGAGTAACTCGACAAAAGGATAACAAACCTCACCAAACCCCGAGCTCGAATTTTTCTAGGGATGTGAACTTTTATTTATAGGAGGGTGCAAATGGAGTTCCTTCGAACGTGCTGATTTGCTAAGTGTGCAAAAGAAAAATTTACTGCTGTCAGCCTTCCCTCTCTTGGGAAGGCATGTGGTTGTAAAAGGTTTGATTTTGAAGAACAAAGTTAAATGTCCCAGATGAAGAACCTTTAAAACAAAGAAGGCACTTCATCATGGGCACGGTTAAACGTTTTTACAAATGCATTCGAAATGCAGGGAAGGGTTAAAGCTTCCAATATTCCCTTTTTCTTCGCTTCCGGACTCCAGAAACGAGGAAAATGTAAAGGAACGAACACCTTTTGCATTACTCTGGCTAACATATAGAAGCCAGAAGCCAGCACAGAAATCCTAAAGCAACAAATACTCCCCTGGTGGAAAAGAATGAGGAGTCTAAAAGACCAATTGCCAAGAATGCCAATTCTCAATGCTTTGACCACAGTATGGAGCCTTAAGGTACTAAGATACAGGAAAAAGTTCTTACCTGAGAGATATTCAATAGTGTGCGTTTGGACTCCGTAATAACATCATAATCACTGGCAACATTTACTGCCTCATTTTGTGCAGAAGCTGATAACAAATACGATCGTAAGTACTGCAATTTCTTTGTCAAAACTTCCAATTCAAAAGTAAGAGGCAATCTTTTGGAGGATGCATTTGGTTTACTTTCACTAGAACTGTTGCACAATGTCACACATAGTTCTGTGGCTAGGGCTTGTAGTTCACTCATTTTGTCTTCGTAACCAGATAATTCTTCTTGCAATTTATTAATTAGCCCTTCAGTAGGTTTCTCAAATTCCACACGAGGATAAATTTCTGACAACCAGTCCTCTATTTCCTTCTTGAGTGGTAACACATCATCCCAAATTATTTTTCCTCTGGAATAACGTTCTTTTGCAACGGATAATGTATTCCCAACAGCTTCCCAATCAGCCAGTAAACTTTGCACACTTTTATCTATTTCTTGTGTGACTTCTTCGTGACTGTCACTCTTCAATTTGTCAGCAATCATTTGTAGATTCTCCAAACATTTTTTATCAGCAAGGGTTTCCTCAACTCTCTGCATCAAAATATTACGGCCGATTTTAATGTAAATACAAAAATTACCTGTGGCAATAGAGTAGGATTGTAAAGATTACTCTAAAAATATAAAATTACTATCAGTTTTTTATCTTCTAACTTGGGATACAGTGGATAACAGAAACTAGAGCGCGTGTCCATGAGTGTGAATCCTAGCTAAGATGCGTCCATGTCAAACGTTCCTTCCTACCTTCTTGTACCGGTACGGCATTATTCCCATAGGCCTCAATCCGGAAAGACCTTGTTCAACTTCCTAATTATATTAAGGTGAAGAAGCTTGTCTAACTTTTGAGTGACAATCTCGTTAAGTTCTTACGGTAAAACTTTGAAATGCACTCACGCACAAGAGCGTTTCTCATAATTGCAGAATCACTTTTCAAATCGGAAACACCATTCTCCTAGTCCCATTACGTACAAGGTCGCTCAATTCTGATTTATTTTACTACTATTCCTACTATGCGTTATATCATAATTTTCATAATGTTCACCCGCCACTTGCTAAAGCTAAAATCTACCAAAATAAACAAATTTTCCTGCTAATTAAATGTTTCCAAGTTTCAGGATTACTAAACCAGGTTTTCCTTGTTCCATGAGTTTCGAGATAACAGCAAGGAAATGAAAAAGAAAAGCCTTGAATTCGAGTAATGAAAGAAATAAGAAATTACAAAATATGCCCACTCAATAAAACTTATTTTGCGTCTGCTGGTGTAACTTTGGAATGAAGATGCAGGCACTAGTGGAATTAAACTGACGACATGCCAATGCCAATCGGATATCTGGTACATGTACTGGGACTGGTACATAAGTTATTTCCATTGAAAGTAAACAGAACACGTAGCTCTCTTCCTTTTCCCCAAGTTCACGAACTGTGTATATATTTGCAAATATTTGCACGACCGGCAACGACAAGGCAAGGAAATAGGATAACAAACATAAATACACACACAGCACTCAAATCCATCAACACCACCAATAGCTAACACCACTGTAAAAATTCTGCACGTTGTATGTAATGTAACTAGCTAACTATGCCATAAATACTTAATTCTTTTTCCGCAAGTACAAAGTTCTTTCTTCCTGAGCTCCTTTAAGTAATAAATATATTCACATGTGTATGTGTTTTGAACCAAGGTTCATTCATATCGGAAATTAACTCTTAGGGCAGGATTTTATATTAATACTTTTCCGTTTGCCAGTTTCAGATAAACTGAATCACTTCTCTGTCTGCTCTACTTTAGTATTTATAAATGAGTATAATGTGTCTGGTTGAGCTATCTTCGAATCCAAGACCTAAATTCTTTCGCTCAGTCGTCATTCAGTGCCAGAACAGAAGTTGAACAATTACTTACGGCTTAAGCTTAACCAGTTATTTATAGAAAAAGGTATGTGTATGTAATGCGTAGCTAACTTATCATTGTACGTCTTCCGGTCGATAGTTTGTATGAAACTAACGAAACCAATGATGCACACCGCATGCGATCAGGATCAATTAAGTAATCCGTTTAGGAAGTTGAGTTTACCTGAATGTATTGTTGTGAAATGTGAAGGAATTGAGCTGTGGCTGGCGGCTCACTGAAAAGAAGTTGAAGAGTTGATTGATTCTGGTAAAGGACTTGTGAGACAGTACTCAGAGCATGTTCATAGTCCTGCCAAATTCCAAGTTGCTCTTGCACTCTAATTCTCAAGTCCTGTAAAAGTTACGCAAAGCAAATAAAGAAAAACTGTAGTCAAAACAAGTTAATGTAAATATTTTATCATCAAAATCTCCTGGAAATAAAACTTGCATTAGACTGTGTTGTGTAATCAAGTGTAACTCATGAAGAACCCGTTTCACACGTAATCACGTAAGCCGCAGGGCAGGGTGAAAAGTGAAAAGTTTAGAATTAATCATGTCAAGTCTTCTGGTCACGAATATAATTTCGTTGGCAGACAAAATTATTTAGATTGTACTTTTGGTATCGATAGAAGAACATGACTGAAATGTTTTTTTCCCAAACCAGATTTTATCTGCCGATAAATCGGTCATAAACTTTCGAACCCAGCGCAGCGTACCAGATTTGATTTAACCCCTTGGGCTAGTAGTTTTTCCAAGTGGTTTCCTTGTCAGGAAGCTATCTCCTGATGAGTAATTTAGAAACTAGTATACAGGGTGGGCAGAAAGACACCGTAGATTCGAAACAAAAATCTTTAATATTTCGAGCTTCGAAATTCCGAAATAGCCATTTTGTTCAGAAAGCGATTGTGCAACTTTTGATGTATCGCTCTTGTTTGTACATCAAAAGTTGCACAATCGCTTTCTGAACAAAATGGCTATTTCGG
>JAQFYE010005606.1:0-11753 GCA_034694305.1 Protaphorura glebata | reverse complement strand
AGTAAGCTTGAATTGATTAGAGAAGTTAAAATAAACGTTCACTTTCAAAATAGGTGAAAATTCAGTGACAGTCCAAACTGTAACTACTTTTTTCGGCTGTCCAAGACGTAATTTTAAAGCCAGGACGGACGTGCGGAACCCTGAATCGATGTTTCTCGTTCAATTCATCTTTCTTGGTCTTTCTGCCAATATATCAAGAATTATGGTATGAGATCGGAGTGTTTACTAATTCAATCTCAAATGCAAAGTTCACGTTAATATGAATTTTTCTTGTTATTCAGAGTCAACTTAGGAAAAACGTATGTGACCTTACAAAATCGATAGACTTTGGAGCGCAGACACTTTTATTTGGAAGACCTCCAATTTCACACCAGTGACACTACGGAGCAGCTGCCATCGAACGAAGATTTCTATAAAAATGTATATACATTTTAAATAAAAAATGAATACACTAAGAAATGGTGAATTAACATACTTTTTGTGTTTCCCTTCTCAGTTTCTCTGACATTTTATTCACAGATAGTTCACACAACTCGAAAAGATCAAGTCTAGTTATAATCGTAATTCTTTAAAAAGTTTAGGACGTACGACATGTCTGGGCGCCCACTACTAAATATGTCTGGTGAAAGTAACTAGATTCTTGACTCACATTTCACATACGCCCCCATCGCGTAGCAAATTAGAAAATCTGAGATAACAGTGTTTTCGTTCTCAATTTGATAGCTCTTTAGCGTAAAGGTTAGTTAAGCCAGAACATAGAAATGTGTTCAATGGCTAAAGTAATTTTCCATCCACATATCATCTCAGCATGGGGTACGCGCTAATAGCATTCTCTAAAAATGAATGCAATTTACATGAAAAAACAGGAGCGGCTCATTATGCAGATCTGTTACATTAATTACCCCGAGGAAAAGTGTAACTGATTTCGTAAGATAAAAATTTATTTCCGTTGTAAGTTTTAGAAATTTAACTTAAGCAGTACCAGCGATAGTCGGCTGAAACCGCCACAATATTTCGAGTTGCTAGCGATACTAATTTTAGCTGCTGATAAATTATTCGTTTTCAGGAACAGAGCAGCAAAAAATGAATGTTTAATAACGTTCCAGTCTGATTTTAGTTTACATTTGAACGGAATTCCTTGTCTTGATCACAAATCCGAGTCCTATGGTTGTTCTAAAAATAACTATTACTTGCACAATTCCGTCCTAATCTGGCACAAAATCCTTCCAAAATAGATGAGAACACCTGGAAATATACATT
The DNA here is from genome assembly GCA_034694305.1 of Protaphorura glebata. Classification (NCBI taxonomy): domain Eukaryota; kingdom Metazoa; phylum Arthropoda; class Collembola; order Poduromorpha; family Onychiuridae; genus Protaphorura; species Protaphorura glebata. The sequence continues at coordinate 10,493 of JAQFYE010005606.1, read as the reverse complement.
CCAGATTATTATTGAAATCACAATTTCTCCACCCGCAAAGTCTCATGACACCACACCTGAGTACATAAACCGACAAGTACTAGAAACATTTTATCAGTATGTATCCAAGTGTTTGTCTGTACTGAATATAACAAGGTACGAAAGAATTTTTACAATGACTACGAGAAATGTCTCTCGAGGAATATTTTCGAGACAATAAAATTTGATCACAAGTGCCGGAAAAGTTAATAAAAAAGATTTCAGGTTAGCATTAGCCTTGTGGAAATTTTTGAATTTGCTTTATGGTGGTGGCGATAGTAGTAGCGTCGATTCCAGTGTACTTTGATTTGGAACGTTATAACGGTCACCAATGCGTAGCACACTTGAATAAATCTGCAATAACCACAATAACTGATCAGTGAAAACAAGAGTTAACCTGCAGTCTTAAGTGGTTGGGACGCTGCTGGGGCTTGTGTCATCATCTGTTCACCTTTGAACAATTTTGGTGGTATCAACTCGTGACAAAAACATATGTAGTTCTCTGAAATATTGAACCATGTTGTCTTGTATGGTGTGAATCATTTGTGCAGGTTAATCAAACTACGATTCAAAACTCGACGTCATATCAGGGATGTAAGGCGTCTTATGAATTTAGTTAAATCCATATCCGACGAACTTCGACAACATATAATATTCTGGTCAATTTAGTCACACGTTTGGTCGAATGCTTTCAAATGTGTTAATTTACGGTAATCTCCACTAGTAATACTAATTCAGGATTTGTGACAGAAGAAAATAAGGAAGTTCATCAGCACTTTTGGAGCCGTTAATTCTTATAGAAGATGCCGTCAACACAATTTTACATGTTCTCATTTGTTACACTAAATGAGCGGTGCCAATGTGTTTTTGGACACAGGATTGAGTGTAGCCGCTTCCAAGTCCAAACATGGAGATAACTCCATGTTTGGGGATACATTTGCCGAGTTAGAAATAATGGAATTTTGTATTCAGTAGCAGTTCATATTTGAAAAATTAAACTTTTAAACTTTAATATATTTATTTTAAATTTATATTTATATATTTAAAATATATTATTTAATCATTATAGACAGTGCTATAAGGCAAAAAAGGGTGAAAGGTATCTCTTGTTGGTAAGCTTTTGTGTTCCTTTTTCTGCCATCGTGACTTTTTATCTCAATTCATGTTAGACAATAATAGTATAATGTAGTATTTCCTTTGATAGAGCCCACTCTCTATTAGAACCCGGTCTCCATTACACCCTGGCACTTTCCACAACTTTCTCCTTACACCATAATGGAGAAAGTTGAGAAAGCGACTAACCAGACAGATTTTTTAATAGAACCCCGTGTTTCTGATAAGACTAATTGAAATATGTCTCAAAATCATCGTGCACTTTTCTCAGAGATCGGATTATTTTAAATTCGGTCTAAGGTAGTATGTATTCGCTACCCGAGTAGTAGGAAGAAACTCTAATACACAAAAAGATATTTATTGATTCTTTATCTAACTCTGAATTCCATATCGATCATACAGGATGGATCAAGGAACGCTCGCTGTTCCACAGACTTAACAAAGTAACCACACGACAAATTGCCTAACAAATTAATATGAGTAATACATTAGGTGTTAACTATCCGAATCTTTGGGGTCACCGAGTTCGGCTGTGGTTATTTCGAATCGAATATTGCAGGCATATTTTCTAGAGCCAGAGTATAATTGAATTACAAAATTATTAAATTATGCGTGGGATTTTCTTTCTATTCAAATATATGGAAAAACTGTGCAACCAATGCAATGGCATTATCTAAATTGACATTGCACGTATTATTCTATAAAATAGTCTTGACCTTACTTAAAATAATATAGTAAGTCAGCTGGACCTACGTAGCAATTATATTAAGTACAGAATTGCGCAGGCATTCAAACAAAATAAGTTTCACCATTCATGTTTTTCTCCATCGTCCCCCATTCCTTCGTAACTGTACTGAAAAAATATCTATTAGAACTGGTTAAGCAATATATATTTTCATCGAAAAGACTCTGGCTACAAATATGACTTGCTTAGTCCAGAAATATAAATCTTTCTTCCCACTCACATGCTATTCATCATTCAGAGTTATTGTTACTTGTCTAACATATGTTCGTTCGATTCTTGTCTTGTGACTAAATTATGTACGACATCCATTCAATTTTGTAATCGTCCAAATTAAGAATTCACCTCTCGTAGGAGTATAAATTGTCCCCAATTTTGAAGGAGGAAAGTCAATTCAGTTTCTGAAACCTAACCGAAATCAACTAACTACCTTTAAATACGAAGCCTATAAAATAAATTCAACTAATATATTCAAGGAAGCTTCAAGTCTACACAAAAAATAATGTCTATCCAAGAGTACTTTCAAGATAAATCCTGCTTGGTCACCAGTGCTGGAAGGGGTAAAAAACGAAAGTACAAAAGAAATTATTGGTGTACACCTTAAAAACCGAATTGGTGTTACGGTACTCGTATTGTTTTTCATTCATGTTTTCAAAGGTCACTGTAATATTGAAGTCTTTTATTTGATGAAAACCCCAATTTCACATCATCAGGATTAATATTTGATACTGTCAGAACCTGAGAACAATATTTCAATATTTGTAGGTATTGGAAGAGCCATAGCCGTTCGACTTCACAGTTATGGGGCTATTGTCTACGCGATCGCAAACAACGAAGAGGTTTTGACCAAACTAAAGAAGGACTGTCCAAACATTAACACGATTTGTGTTGAGCTCTCTGATTGGGATGCTACGCGTGATGCATTGGCAGACCTAGAGCCCCTGGATGTTGTCATCAACAATTCTACACTTAATAAATTGATTAATAATAATGGTGTTGGCTCACTTCAACCAGTTCTGGAAATTGATTGTGAAAAATTTGATGAGTATGTCTTTCTTTTTGTGATAGTCAATCATGGGTCACTAATTTTTGCATTAATAAATACAGGGTGGGCAACGTTTGCCTCAAATCTGTCCTGAACGTTTCACAAATCTGTGCTTCGAAATTAATTGACGCAGGTAGAGCAGGGAGTATTGTCAACGTAAGCACTTTGGTAAGCAATTGATCCTGTGTGTACACAAAATTGTAATACCTTGTTTTTAATTCGAATATGTGCGTAATGATCGGTAATGAAAATGAATGAATGATAAATGGAATCCTTGAACATTTCCAAATGATAAATACAAATACGTACATTATCATAGTCATAACAATTCATAATTTGTGTAGGCAAACCGGAACGCGATTCCAAAAGCAGGTAAATAGGGTCTTCTTTTTTTTAAGAAACACTGTTTATGTCTCGTTCTATCTCCTTTTAAGTTTTAAATTCTAAATTCTAGCAACCTACAGAGCCCTGAAGGCAGCTTTGGATGAACTGAGCAAATCTTTTGCATTTGAGTTGGGAAAAGATAACATTCGAGTGAATACGGTGAGTCTTGGATGCGTTTGGACACCGGCATTCCAACGAATCATGGAAATAAGCATCGGAAATAGTAACCCGGGTTTTGTGGCCGAGGCAATTAAAGCTAGCAGCACCGTCGGCAGTGACCCCTTGGTTCCAATGGATGATGTCGTCAACACGATTCTTTTCGTTGCTTCTGGGATGCCCAGTAAAATGAGTGGAGGAAATGTCATTCTGGACGCTGGATTGAGTGCATCATCATAAAGCACCAAATGGGGAAATTATTTAAAACATCATTATAACTAGTCTTAAAAATTCAAGACGAGTTGTAGAATTAAAATGTAAACTAATGTTCCAAAAAATTAAAATTATGACATGCATCCAAATTTTAATCTAATGTTGTGTAAAATGTGATAAATAATTTAGAATGTATTTGAAAGCAAATAAATAATTCGATGATTCATCTGCTGTGTTGTATATTTCTCAACAATATTCAATTTATTGTGCGGGGGGAACTTAGCTCTAAACATTCCTTTCGGAATCAGTTTAGGATGTATAATAAAAAAAATTGGCATGGACTACTGCGATAATAGTATAGAAAGTAGGACTAAGAGTTTACTATTCCAAAAATCCAAGTGTTTTGACATTCAGTTGGAGTTAATAAAATTACATTAACTGACAACTAAAATTGAACGTTTATACCACTAACACATGAATATGAGTAGAATTATCAATATCATTTGTCGCCGATGCTTGGATCAAGTGTTACTTTAAATGGTCTGATGTTTTTCTTCAAAATCAAATAAAGTATGAAAATAAAAAAGTGAAGTCCTTACAAACTCCGGAGTTTCGGCAGTTTCAAGAGCTCTCAGGCGATCCAGCATAACAATAATTAATGTTTAAAATGGAAAATCCTGATTTTATTTTTGACGGTATTTAAGAATGTTATTTTTGGATAAATAAATTTTTTCATTGCTAATTTTTTTTTTAAATTTTCTAAATTCAAATTGCATTGAGATATATTTTCTTTGTTCAAAATAAAGAGTATTAATAGTAATATTTAATTACTTCCCACGTAATATAAATACTCAATCACTTAAATGTGATCGGAAAATACTATAACAGACATTACACATTTCGTACATATAATTTATTTAAAAGCGGTTGTGCCATTTCTTGCCGTTGCGTTTTCTTTTTCCTGTTTTTTTAGATTCGAACTTGCTATAATAGTCACGCGAAACATAACTCGGAACTTGAACTTGTTTTGACCAACGGAGAATAATAATTCTATTATTACGACGTATCTCAATTCTCATGTGGATTCACTTTGCAATAATTTTAACGAAACAAAATACAGGGTGGTCATAAATATTTTGATCTGCTCAGAATATTTATTTCTTTTCGTTCACAGATTTTTGTTTTTATGTGCCTTGAAACTTTTTGCCAATTTTAGTTATACAGAGTGACTGTTGGAATTGCTAAAGATAACAGTTAAAGTCTTGTAATTTGTCTGATCGGATTGTAAAATTTAATTTAAACAAAAACAATTATCCACGTACTCGGATAAAGGTACCGCCAATATTCGTAATTTTGCTTATCGAGCCAATCAATCTGGCAGAAAGAACTGTTTATCCAACTTTAAATGACCGATTGTGGTCAGCACCAGAAACGATGGTACTGGCTTGTCATAGTCTCATTTTGTGGCCACCCTTTTCCTAAAATACTTGATAGCGAGTTTTTACCAATCTGAAATTTCCACATTTCCGATTTCCTCTCGAATTTGTAATCCATCAAACTCAGGATTAATACGCAACCAATTTCACAATAATACCTAAACCCGGCAGGAAGGAGTCAGAAAGCCGGGAATTGTAATCATTAAAGCTCAATCTTGAAATTTGACAGGCGTTCTTGTGAAAACATTGGTATAAATTCGAATGAATTTTCAACGCTAACCATCAGTAAGTATATCCACTTCCTGAGTCAAACTTAGAATCGGAATACTGTTCTACTGTACTAACTTGTTCGGATCAAAGCTATAATTCTGTATCTTCTTACCAAAACCCAACCAGCCCAAAATGTCTCTCGAAACGATGTTCGAAAACAAATCCTACTTGGTCACTAGTTCCGGGAAGGGTAACTTGAATTTATTATTTTACTATTTTGTTTTAATGGTTTGAATTAAATTCAAATATTTGTAATCCTGATTAGGTATTGGAAGAGCGGTCGCAACACGACTATACACATACGGAGCGAATGTCACCGCGATTGCCAATTCGGAAGAAGCGTTGACAAGCCTCCGAAAAGAATGTCCGAACATAAAGACAATCTGTGTGGATTTGGCTGACTGGGAGGCGACAAGGGATGCTCTGGAAGATCTCGAACTCTTGGATGGTTTGGTCAACAATTCAACTTTGAACAAACTGATCAATAATACAGGCGTCAATGGGTTTCAACCTGTTCTCGATATCTCGGTTGATAAATTTGATGAGTAAGATAAAAATACAAGAAATCGTCTAGTTATCATATTGCTTTAAATTAAAATAATAGCTAACAAGTTATTTAATCCATTAACAGAGTCGTGGCTCAAACATTAAAGACAGTACTGAATGTGAGCCAAATCGTTGTCGGTAAGGTGCTCAGACTATACAATAAGAAGACTCTAGATAAGAAATGGCCGAAAAATAAAAATAATTTTTTTTAGGGAAGGCGATTTTAGAGCAGAAGGCGTGTTCGGTCGTCAACGTCAGTACACTCGTAAGAAATGACTCCTAAAATATATTTAGAAAAGACTCCACAAATTCAATACAGTACACAAAACAGACCCTAATTTTTCACAAAATGGTACTGTTACTGCTCAGGAGGTCGGGGCATTCAGTTCCACAATTTCCTTATCTGGTTACATGTAAAAAGTTGTGGCCCGTCAGTTTTGGTGACAACATTTTAGCATCTTCCCTGGATTTCCTAACATTTGGAATCCCTGAACGTTTTCCTGCAATCCTGAGTTTACACAAAAATAGATATGATACGCAAGCATATTCTAGCTAGATAACTAGGGAAGATATTTTTCATATCTACGCGCACATTCTGCAATACGAGTAGGAAGGACGGTAAAATGTTAACTCTAATTTCGTGAATTTTGATGTACTAGGCGGGCAGAAACGCGATACCGAAAGCAGGTTAGTGGATGCGAGAAATTTCGATTTCTTTTTAAGATCTTGAATATTTTTCTAATTCACCTATCGTCCTAGCTTCCTACCGTGCATCCAAAGCTGCGTTGGACGAATTGAGCAGATCCATGGCTTTTGAGTGGGGAAAACATAACATCCGGGTCAACTCGGTGAGTCTGGGATGCGTTTGGACACCGGCATTCCAACGAATCATGGAAATCAGTACCGGAAACAGCAACCCTGGTTTTGTAGCTGAGGCCATCAAGGCAAGTACGACAGTCGGTGGCGACCCCTTGGTCCCAATGGAAGACGTCGTAAACACGATCCTATTCACTTTGTCGGATTTGCCAAGCAAAATGAGTGGTGGAAACATCATTTTGGATGCCGGGCTTAGTGCGACCTAATTTAAATTATCTCAATTAATCCAATTAATCTGGGTTTTTACTGAAAGGTGCTATAGGTGTATGAGCTGTAGTAAAATGCTAAATATTGAAGACGCGGAGGACAAGGGGTCGTTTAAAGGAAGTTCAGGGGAAATGAAACTGATTATGTATATGTAGTTGAATACGCAATGAATTAAATAAAAATTTTAAAAAATGAACGAGAAAGCATGGGAAACTTATGTTAGCGCAATAATGCAAAATTTTATAACTGAATGGGCATCACGTTATAATAAAAATCGTTTTGAGTGTTTACTACTGATCGACGGAATTCAGCATTAAAATACATATTTGACAATTTAGTGAAATTTAAGTAAACTGCATATGTATATCTACAACAGCTGGTGGGATGTTTCAAAAATTCTTACATTTGACACTTCAAGTTCCGAAGTTTTCATCGTGATCTGAGTTTGGAACGAAGGTGTGAATGTATTTCCAATCCGGCAGTTATGATTAGAAAGAGAGGAGGACACGTCCTAGCGTAATGGTTAATGCCTTGCTCTAATTCTACGAAGGCTTGGGTTCAGGGTGGTAGTGATAGAGTGATACCTAAATTATTATTATTTGTTATTATAATTGACTAATCAAACTGTTAAATGGTTGTAAAGACCAACAATTCAGAGATTTTGTATAGCAAAATTACATGCAATTCAATAAAATTGTTAAGTGTTTCACTATTAAGACAATAAATAGTGGGTTTAGATTATTCCCGTCCGTACGGATTTTGTCGTACGGCCGGAGGAGCTCAACGATAAGACATTCGCACTGCGAAATATTTTAACTTTAATATATAAACTAATAAACTGTCAATCGGTGGCAGCACAGCCGTGGTGTAAACCCAAGAAGAAGACAACCTCAAGTCAATAATCAATCAAATTCTTGTAATTCTGCATTCGTAAAGTGGAAAAGTATTTGAAAATTTCAAAACACTCAGATGTGTTTTCTTTTTGTCATATTGAATTTCAATGGAGAGCATCCATTTAATTTCCAAACCGAACGGAGTTTCTGTCAGATACGACAAATAGTCATGGTATGAACACTTTGCAATTATTGACAGATAAGAAATTACGAACAACTTTGCGAAATTATGTTTTGATTTGAATATCCCATCAATCAGTCATACGGAAGGAATTGAGTCACACGAGATACTGAGTTAATTCCTTTTGTTTTGTTCCATATTCCTTGTCCTGCAAAGAATAACAAAATACAGTCATGCGAACAATCGTTCAAATCTGGATATTGTTTTGACATTCGAATAAATTATTTGGTTCTTTGGACAAATCAAATTCAACAGATGCTTTCACTTTACAATAAAATAATGTCGGGTGGTCCGATGTTAATATCTGCTGTGAATGTTATATGTAAGTACATTCATTCAGTGAATGTTCAAATAACAGCTTTCTCAAATACATACAACTTCTAAATAGCGATTCTCCATATAACGGAATTTTTCTAATCTCCATTACCATATCTTTTTGTAGGTCTGGACAGAATATCCATAAGCGTGATATTAATTCTGTAGACATTGTAAAAAAAATATTTTGTGGACATATCCGAGCATAATCAGCACGTTTACTGATCTTAATTTCTGACAGTAGCGATAACAAGAACGTTTGCAAAATGTCCTAATTTGTTTATAATTCAGAAACTTTCAAGGTGGGGAAAACGTAGCTTGAATTTCAACTTCATTAATTGCAAGAGCAATTTCTAACATCTGTTAACACAACTGCAATTAAATTCAGGTATAATTTTCTTAAGTCAGAAGGTCGATTATGATATTCTTTGTGACAATTTCCTGTTAGATCTCGTCTGTATTTGTTATACTGTATAAGAAGTCTTAAAAACTCACTGCTTGCTATAAATAAGTAAATGAGATTAATGGAGCCACGCCAATTGAAATACGAATGGCATCAAATCTTATTGTATGTAGAGTTCATGGCACGATTGTTATCAGATACGGTAGAATTAGTTGACGAATTCTGAAATTAAGACTGGACACATTTGAACATTTTGTAATTCCAAGACATTTACACCGCAAATTGTGTAGCTTAATCGACCTGGAAAATACAAAATGTGACCACCCTTTTAATAAAACTTTGCAAACCTATTAGATTTTGATAATGCTAATTCTCTGGCGATGCGCGATGTTTGAGAAATCCTTCTCTGCTTGATGTATGAAACTTTCACATATTACTTTCATCCATTTTCATAATCCATTAATGGTTCATGTTTTTTTCGCAAATATGAAATTTCCAGCATATCCGACTTTCCTTTAACGATCCATCAAACTCAACTGTAAACACAAAGTAGTAAAGCATCCCAGCAATGTCAAAATGTGTTTTCCGGAATACAACTGGAGATTAAAAGCGTATAAAATTGCTTCCACGAGTCTTGATGAGTTCTTACACAACAGAGAGTTGCGTGGTAACTGCTGCTTGTATAAAAACCTACGAATTTTCAAAGCACGCATTATTCAGTTCTAGCATTTTTTCAGTGAAACTCGTAATCCCAACGAACTCTCATCAAATCTCCAAACGAAGCATTCTTGAAAATTTTACATTCCATCGCCAAGTCCAAGCCAAGATGTCTCTCGAATCCGCGTTCAAAGACAAAACCATCATGGTCACAAGTGCCGGCAAAGGTGAGCTTAAGGAGTAGAATTAGATGGTTTGAGCATTAATATTCTGTTAATATTTTCGTCAGGAATTGGAAGAGCTATTGCAGTTCAACTGTACAATTTCGGAGCAACAGTTTACGCCATTGCACATACGGAGGAACTGTTAATCAGTCTCCGCAAGGAATGCCCAAACATAAAAACTATTCGAGTAGATTTGTCTGACTGGGATGCGACAAGGGATGCACTTGCTGACGTTGAACTCTTGGACGGTTTGGTCAACAATTTAACTTTAAACAGACTGATTAATAAAACTGGTGTCAATGGATTTCAACCAGTTGCGGAGGTCACCTGCGACAAACTTGATCAGTGAGTATCATTTGTTAAGTTGGCATTGTTTGACATAAATAGCATTTACAAGTAGATTAATTATTTGTGCAATTCCAGAATCTTGAACGAAACATTGAAGATTAGCTTAAATGTGAGCCAAATCGTCGTTCAAAAATTAATTGCCTCTGAAAAACCCGGGTCTGTCGTCAATCTCACAACACTCGTAAGTATAACTTTCTCATTTTCAAAGAGGTTGTACAAAACAGACCACGTCAAGATGTCAAATTACCCAGACTCCTGCTTCCAGGAAAACCAGGGATATTTTTATCAAAATTTTATCTTTTAGTTTTGAAAGTTTGTACCATTAAATTATTTCGGATCCCGTATTTTTACTCCCTAACAGACTCGAGTCATCATTTAATGACCGAGTGAGTATGTATGTATGTTAAGGAGGAGGTCTAGGGGAACAATAAGGTACTGCCAAGCCATCTAGATCATGCCGACTAAG
>JAQFYE010005605.1:0-11756 GCA_034694305.1 Protaphorura glebata | reverse complement strand
GTCAAGGTAAAATCCATAATTCATAAATGATAAAATGTAAGGTAATACAATACAACATAAAATAAGTATTTCTCAAATGTACTATTCGACAGTAAGTATTAACCGTACAACTGTTGTAATGTCAACTGGAGTGTGTCCCAAGTTTTTGCTTTCTGTAATGAAGTGGGTGAGAAATACGGGGCTGAAACCAGTTATATTTATTTCCGTTGACCTGGTCATTCCAAAGACAGTTAATTTAACTTATTCTTATCGGGTGACTCGACTCTGACGTTTGGTGACTACCAAAGATGGATTCCGCATGTTTCGACAATACAGGAGTTGTGACATGAGGAAATGGAATATGAATGAGATTATTGCTGGATGTGCAATTGCACGCTAGTATTTTTAAACGTTTGTAATGGTCAAATTGATACATAGAATTGTGAGTTTCGATGCTATCATTCGATGAGAATGGCGGACAAAGTATTGCTAGAAATAAATAGTATACAGTATAAGAAAAAATACTTATTTGACAGGCTACAAGTTTCACTGCTTAGAAGATGATCGGTAAATATTAGAACCCCGATACCTTGAGTTCCATGAAACTCAAATAATGCGTCGAGTCGAGCAAAGTCTAGTCAGCTCGCTGTTCGAATTATACTGAATTTTGGTCATCAGGTGACAAAACATTGACCTTTCAAGACCACCAGGGGTGTAACAGAGAGATATCCCGGGTATCGCCAAGTTATTACTGGTCACTTGTGATGCAAACTTGGGCGGCGCGGCGGTGACAACCCTATCTTTTTCAGTAGCATTTACGAAGATTGGCCTGTACTTCCAAATACGATACACAGAATCATGGTCTCAAATATAAATGGAAATTTAAAATTAAATTTTTACTGATTTTTGAAGAGTGCGTAGGTCAGAGGGCGTCGGGGTTCTTGAGGGTGAGGATTTGTTAAAAGTAGAGTAATCGACTCTCTAATTTCTCTATAAACGATGAACCCGCTGTCCAGTTACCCTCCATTCGTTCTCAATCAGTTCACTCCAGTCAGCTTAAATGACCAAAAAAGTTTTGGGCTGTTAAAATACGACACAGTTTCAGTTACACTTCAGTTAACATTTTCCACTCCAGACACTCTCCTAGTGGATCACAATTTGAATCTTTGTCTTCAATCTTGGACTAAAAGTAGGAGAAAGAACAGATTCTATTTACTTTTCACAGGAAAAACCGTAAAAGTACTGAATAAATCAAGTAAGCTCCTGTACAAGAACAGTGCGCTCTGAATCACTTTTTCCAAGAAACTTGTCATGAAAGGAATTAATTTGGAGCCAATCCTCAAAATTCTTGTACAGAAGATTCATAAGCTAGAAACCCAACCTATTGATGGGTTATTGATGGGCACCTGTAGAAATAGGTTCATTCTGCACCGACTGATTAATGGGAGAGGTTTTTGTAAGTACAATACCTTTGTAGTACATTCAATGTGCATATACTTATGTACAAAGTGTATATCTCAACTTCGTCCAAACCTCTTCAAATTAAGTACAACCTCTCTGAGTTATATTTACAGAGTACAGGGTCCCTTTTCTAGACCAGGGTTCTAGAAAGCAACTCAGACTTCTGAACAATTGACGTCAACGTCAATAAGTTAATCTCGAATTTTTCCTTTAAAGCAGAACATTACTCAGTTGGTGTATCTCTTGTCCTGATTGAAGATAAGGAGTTCGACAAGACAATTCATTACTGTTACTCGAATGCCAATAAAAGTCGGATCAACACAATAGAATTTACATTCCCCTTAACAAGGACTTATTGAATGATTGAATTGAATTGGATTGATCAATTGGTTGAACTAGAAATAATTTATAGATGAAGTGTAAATTAAATCTTAACCACCTAATACACTAAGTTATATCTGGGAAGCAAGGACAAAACTTTTGGACTCAGTTATCCTTCCAACTCTACTTTACGGCAGCAAGATCTGAGGATTAGGTTACTTGAACACCATCAAAAAAGTACACATGCAGTTTTTCAAGAGACTCCTTCGCCTCACAAATTGTACTCCGGGATATATAGGTGCGACTGGAAACCGGACGCGTAAACATGAAATCTCTAGTACTAAAAAGACAAATGAAGGTTCAAAGTCATTAACATGGACGATTCTCGTCTACCAAAAATAGTGCTCAACCAACTTATAAAAGTGGACAACTCACCTCAGAACATTTCCAAATTGAATTGGGCCACACAACTCAAATATAGCTTACACGACTTGGACTTTGGAAATGTGTGAATTTCGCAAGATCCTTGTATGATAATCAAAAACATCGCGCCTATATGTGCGACCCTTCAGAAGCTTTCCGGGGAAAGTGACAGTAACCGAGCCATGAATTCCTCCTACAGCAATATGTACAAATTCCTGAAATCCACGATCGAAATCGAACCGTACCTCAAGTTCAACGTTTCCCTGGAAAAGCTCATAGTGTTGTGTCAGTTCATTTAAATGGGTACGGATTAAATTTTTGTAGAGTGATCTCGTACGGTTCAAAATACAAATTCTACCCGAGTTCAATTTATGCTTTTTGCAACCTAATGGACAATGACGATTTATTCCATTTCCTAGTGAAGTGCACGATACAGCAACCGTTCCGTAATCATTTTAGCTGAATTAAATAAGTTCCATAATTTTGTCACAGCAGCCTTGAGAAATCAAGCCTTTCACCTGAACGAGTAATCAAGTCTGTAAATCCATTTAAATGTATTAAGTATGTATTTTTACGTAGGGAGGACACGTAGTGTGTAAGGCTAGACTATACTCTGCACTAATTGATTAGATTTTTAAAATTGAAATGAACTGGTGTGCCATTGCATAAAATGAAATCAAGAAATTAATTCAATCCACCGATTCCATTCTCTCGCCTTCATGTTCTGCTTGATTTACATTAGTGAACTTGGGCCATCTATTCATTTCATGCCTGGTGGTCACCAAGGATCAAGGTAGGGTCACTTACCGACTATGTCATGTCCGATTTTATATTAGTTGTGAGGTCAATCGAGTTGTGTGTGCAAGTTTCAGCTTTCTGTGATGTCCCACACCCCATTCCTACAAGTCATCGAAGTTAAATGTAGATTGGATGGGAGTGCTGAAACCAGGTTAAATTGACTTCCGTTCATCTCACCATTCGAATGACAATGACAGGGAATTTAATTTATTCGGGTGGATTCCCAGAGTTTTGCAAATACAGGAGTTTTTACATGAGAACGGAGAATACGAATTGGAATTCCATTTTGTGCAAATGCACGCCACTGTTTTTAAATTCTAATTTTCAAATTAATATAAAAACATTATCAGTTACGAGCGCCCTATTCCCCTTCTGGCGGATTAGACAATCGGTTGTGGCCTTAGAATGGTCAATTAAATATTTCTCAAAATAAATTTTATTCTATTATCTCAACCAATTTGAGAGAGAGTAATTTGGTGGGTGGAAATTATATTTAATTGTTACGCATACAAGCGTACTATTCATTGTTTTGATGACGATGTAGACACAAGAACTGTCACTGTCATGTCCATACCTAGATGTCAATGAAACTTGTCTTTTGAATTCGGTTCCCTTTTACTGTTATCTTAGTTCCTCAATTCTGAAATTAAGTCATCGCAATCCCCGACAATGTTTAGATATCTACACCAAATTTCATGGAATTCCACCCACGGGTTAGATCATGATTCAACTTTCCCATTTAATTCTGTCGTTTATTATGGAAATGTCGTATTTTGATCAAAGACCAATGATTATTCTTTTTTAAACACTGGAAATCCGTAACCAATACCCTTAGAATTTTGCTGTCTTTACCGGACTTTTACCCTTTCAATTCAATATCAGAAATTTTCGGGTTGCGGGTTGCAAATTTTAAGGTTGACGTAACTGGGTCAAAGACGGCCTGGAATACCTATTTCTGTCATAGCTGCAGATAACCTTGCCAGCGGAAAAAGAAAGTCGTAAGTTTGACCGACACTTTATGGCTTTAGCTAGTGACTTAAAGATATCATTTAGTTCGGCTCTGAAAATGTGGACACAAAGACTTTGTCTACCCGAAAAAAAACAGGTGGGTAAGAGGGCTGCCTACGACCGACCGAAAGCAGAACGGGAGAAAATATGAAAACGATTGTCAGTTTAACCGTTACAACCTTTTTTGTTACGGATTGAGACTGGTAATGCGACAAGGGTTCACCATTATGACCCCGAGTCCAAACAAGAGTCTCTGGTATGGGAAGACATGAGACAAGTCATTTTCTCCACTGAAGGAAGAAATCTTCTCCGGATACCACGAGTATATTTTGGGTTCCACTTTTCTTGGACTGTTGTCACTGTGTTTACGTAGATATTTGTGACCAATTTTAACTACGCATTCAGGAATAAATAAATGCGGAAGCTGATTTTCAAACTTATCTTCAAAATTTGTTCAGTGACGGCTATTTTACTCATTTTATTCATGTATGTGATGTTTAACTAGTTAAGACTCATAAACTTTGTATTGCCTTGGTATGTTGTTGATACACAAATCTCCAGATCCGTGCTCTTTGTCATTGGACAAGGAACGACCGTTTCTGCAGGTTTGTGTGATGCAATGGCATATCGGGGCAACCCACGTTAATCATATTAGCATTATAGCCGTAAATATTTATCTTTGTCATCTTTGTCTTGAAGCTCCAGTCAGTAACCTGTGTCGTGTGTAATGTTTGATGTCATAACTATTCTATAATTTTTTAACATCCTGTCCACAATTACATAACCGTGCATAATTAACTCAACTTATTGACCAGCTGGACAGTTCCCCCTAATACAAAATGTGTGTGTTTCATCGCAGGTCAAACCTTATAATATTGTGTAAACTAAAACTAAAAATCATTCTTGTTTGGCTTCCTTCCTTGCAGCATTATTTCTTCTCCACTATTAAACGCTGCAATTGTCTTCACACAACATTTGTTTAGCGTTGCCCTTTTATTTCGTCTTGTCCAATTATTCTCATTTGACCCAGGATTTACAACCCTGAGTCTTACGCAACATCATACAGAATTCGTTTATTCCAACTCATGAACCGAAAGTTGTAGAATATGCACTGGAGAATAATAATATATAATATAATTATCCAATGACTACATAACGTTAGTAGGTGGGGATGACCACAACGTTGAGAGACGGACGTATCTGGAATGGTGAACATGGAAGCAATTAACGCCTGATGCTAAAGAGATGGGCGTATCTCGAAACGTAAACAAAGCAGCAACGAGCTATGTTCCGGAGTATGTCGCAAGGTGCTTCACTTGCTGCAGTTTCGTGTAACCTAGAGCGGACAGGTTGACAGTGTGACTTGCATTGATTGGAATAAAAGCGCTGCCTGAAATGCTGCACGTGAGAACCATGTATCGTGCTTCAAATTTTATGCTTATATAATAACGAAGAACAGAAGGCGGTGGTGTAACATGAGTGGAGTGAGTAAGATAGGAATCTGAGGTGCTGCCGACTGCTTTCGATTAGTCAAAAACGGTGGTTTAGAAGTGAGAGTTGTGGAAGTGGAGAGGAGCGCGTAACGGACAAACGGTCGGGGAGGATTTTATAAGCCCTTTACAGGACTAAGTCCACGGGTTAATAATGAATAAAATTAACTAATACGGAGTGTTATAGCAATGAAGAAACAAATAAAACACCAATTAAGACAAAGTAATTAGTATGTACTGTGATTGCCTGCTCTCATTCAAACCAGTTTCTGAGCCTCAAACCTCAGCACACTTGAGCATTATCTTTCATTATCGTTGATACGAATTGAGGATAGGTGTATCAGAATTCAAACTGGTCAACCATACTAATTTATTTTCAGCCAATTATCATACCACGATTGGTATCTCGAATCACTCAGACTTAGAAGATTGGCACAAGGCATCACCTGGCTTTGCTCACTGTTCCTTGCATCAAACTGACAATATTTGGTGATTCCAGTAAAGCAGGTAAGTCTCAACAAAAATACGTTGCAATGTTTGGCGTAACAACTTTGGCCAACTGGACTGTTTCTATCGTCGTGAGTTAAGTAAACAAGGTGGTGCATATCAAGTGTCTAGGTCCAGGATGCACAACCCATTTCCCTTAAACCAAAAATCGACATTTAGTAGGCAATTTAATTTGTCACTTATTGTGTAAAGTGTACGGAAATGTTGGTGCAAATGGAAATCAACCCAGGAGTTTCAATCCAAGCCAAATCCTAAATAGAATGCTCCATAAGACGTGTATCTAGTTTTACCCAGTAACAAATCAGGATGACAAACAGGGGGCAATATTTCTTTACTACCCTGCGAAGTTCAAGCAAAATCATTACTACGGAAAAGAGAATCAAAGGAAATGAAAGACAAGGACGGATAATGTTCGCAGAAAGATCCACTTTCTCCGCGGGATTAATTAGGGATAAAGAACATCTTGTACACCCTTCTGTCTTTAGTATGTATCTAATGCCATCCAATCCACTGCTGTCATGTCACCAGAAGACGACCGACAACCTGCAGTCATTTGACTTTACCGTGATTAGCGTTTTCTACCACAGAGGAGAAATGATTAGTACGAGGTGGTTGATACATATACTTTCAACCCTGGCTTGAACCAAATAAAAATCAACCCATTCTTGTTGGAAAAATTTCGTACTGATGCTTCTTTCTTCAAGTATTGCTGGGTGTATTTTTAATACTTCTGTCTTCCTTATCGAGTCAGCGTGAATAACATTCAATTCATTCAATCGCCTATCATACTTCAATCACAATAACAGGTCAATTCACATTATGCGTAAATATTTTTGTAAATCACTGGAATCCGGGTTTCAAAATATTGCCCAAAAATATTTCCTTCAAAAATGCTACTGAAGAATTACAACCTCTGGGGACTGGTCTAGGGTTAATCGTGAACTATTTGTGTATTGTTTTTAACCATCGTTTGATTTTACATTAAATTCTGTCCAAAAGTTCCGACATTATTGTGCTATAATTAATTATTGACAACCCTGTAATTATAGAGAGAGATGAGATGGGGAGAAGAGTTTAGATTTCGTAACGTTGTGGATGACATGGACTAGGTTTGGATATGAAATGTTTTATGGGGTTTTCTGCTCTACCTCCCTGGGACAATCTCAAGTCTTAAGAGAACTCCTGCGGCTGTGCTAAATCCTTTTCACATCTCATATGTATGCGTGTGTGTTATTTGGCGACTAGAAAAAACACCTTTGGCAAGAACACTTCATCTCCACGGGGTGAAAGAAATAACCAGTTGAAGCTAAAAAGAACATAATTATTTGTGAGTGAAAGGTCAACGCAACTGTGCGGGAATTTTGGCAACAGGTCAGTTCAGTTCCTTACAATTTTATAAAAAATAATATTATTTGGAAAACGTATAAAGTTCAGTTTCTACGTTCGATCCTAAGATTTCTCTTTGCTTTGTCAGTAGAAAAAAGAGTCTTGTTAAAAAAGAATCGTTAGAGTTAAGTGAGTAAGGAAATGGAAAAGTGAAAGTATTTACTTTCACTTCCACTTTCCCCTTCAATCCAAAGAAAGAATTGTTTACTTGGGATTTTCACTTCAACGGAATTCGCTTGTCCGTGTTGAATTCAACCAACCAAGCAAATCCCACGCGTGTTTTCTTGTGTCCGAAGTCTGTGGATTAGTAAGACAGACGTTCTCAACCTTAATCTACCACGATACCTGCGAGGTTCACTTTACATGATATCACACACCATGTGGGAATTTCGGTTAGAAATCGCCTGAAGGACAGATAATCGACAATACTTTGGAAGTATCGTAATGTTTAATAGAGAAATAAAGGGTAACCTTTGACCTTATGCCGTAAGGTTCGTAGAGACATTACAAATCACACGCAAGAAATAACACGGTGTAGGAAATTCTGTTCAAAAAGTCGTTAGTTAATGGTGTTTATTAACAGGTACATGGTACTTCACAAAATAGGACGCCAATTTTGGTATACGACCGTTTGCTTGCGTCTTGGTTAAGTGTCATTCAGAGCATTCAAGTACACATTCAGGTTTCATGTATTTTTTATTTACATTTGGGTGATAAGGCGTAACTATGCAAAGATGTCCGGATTAATATTATACCCTCTCGTTATGAACAGCTGATCTGACGTGCATTTGTAATGAGATCCCACATCCATGAATGCTTATTCGCAGTGGGAAGATACAGGGTGTTCTAAAAATCAATACGAATGCTTTTAAAATTATTTGGCTATCATATAATTTACTTGTGTTTTAATAGCAAGTATGCTCTTCAATTAGGTCAAATTTTATGACCTAATGTGTTCTATCACGGCAAATAGTTCAAATATTCTTAAACATTTTCAAGAAAGTGAAATTATTCCATCGCATGACTTCGACCTTTGGCTTTGACTTTTATTCTGAGGATTGAAGTCATGCGACTAATTTGTCCTTTGAATATGAACCTTCTCAACTTTTCCCTTTCTCTACAATTATAAAGAAATAGACTTTTTTATACTCTTTCATTTTAGCCAAGAAGATTTGAATTTGAATTTTGCATAATGTGATTTATGGAGGCATAATGCTTTGCTGTGTTGTGCAGTCACTCTTCCATGTCAGTGAAAGTGTCTCACAAACTTACAATTTGTAAAGAAGAAGAAAAGAAATTGAAGGATATTTCGCACTTCCATGTTCACAGTTTCTTCTCAAGAAGTTTTCACTTTGAGTTCTCATTCCAAATTCTCAATTTCTAGCTTGCTGGGTGAAAATCTAATTTTATGCATTGAAGAGGGCTTAAAATATTGTACGTGCAAATTTAAGCATATCCTATTGTGCAAATAAAAATCTACGCTTTCGCATTGCACTTATGTAAAGCAGTATTTGATGTGATATAAAATATAAATAAGATTTTTGTACTTTGTTGTGCAAATTTTATTTTTAAGAATAGTACAAGAACCGGAGGACATAGGAGGAAATCATGACAAGGGAGATCTCTGAGGTGTCACAGGATCTGTATAAGCTCGTACGCCGTAACGCACTGAAATTCTCGTAGTCCATGTTTTTTGAAAAATAATCACAATATATTTTTTGGATATATCGTAAAATATTGAACGAATCGTGTATTCCACTTTTTAATTCAGGTTTGTTGAGGAATTTCAATATTTTGGTGGATATTTTAGTGGGCCGGTAAACATAAATAAATCCATAATAACACCGTTCGAGTTGTACGCAGCAGTTAATAAATTCATAATATTTAGATCCACTGTGGTCTATTGTTGAATATTTTTGATCATTTGTATTTGTATGTGTATAAATATATCGTCATGGTTAATTTATTGTGAACGTACACAAGGAATCATTATTGTTGGTGACGTTGTCATGGCTACAAATTAATTCAGTTCACTAGAGCCGAAAATGACAAAAACGGAAACCCACACGAGTTCATACTCATTCTGCTGTCTACTATACAGGATCTAAGTGTGGTTCATCACTTATTCCCCGAAGAGTGACGAGGTTATAATCAATTATTGCTTACCTTCCGAGAAATTCAGTTGTCCGGAAACGGTAAAAATGTAAATTAATACTTACAATAAATAAGAATAATTAATACTTTTGCTGACTCACTGATTTTCTCACCAGTGAAGAAGGAAACAAAGTGTTTTGTCAAAGCTCGTTAATAAAAAGAGTCGTTTTCGGTCAAAATGTGGCGTCCGATCGGTCCTTCCAAAACTACTGTAAATTAATACTTCTGGAACAGCCTTTGGAATTTTCGTGTTGGAGATGGCGCTTGTATCAAGTCTCAAAGGATTGCACTGCATTTTAAACTGGTCTGTGTATTACTATACGAATAAGGAAGGTACCTTGTCGGATAAATGATAGAACGGATGATTGACTTGTTCTTCTGGCACGCCCTGTGTAATATTGTCTCCGCCTGACTGCTCACACTCATTATGGAGTGGAGTGATGATTTTGTCCTCACCTTGGGAATTCCTGGATTTATGACGACGTTCTAGCATCGGTTGTAGTCCTCATCCTGTCATATAATAATACGATTGGATTTGATTGGATTGTGGAAAAGCGTGAAACTCTAGAGCTTCAATACTTAATTGAATTTTTGGTCTTCCACATGAACTTTATTTGATTTCAAAGGAATTACTCACCCTAACGAGTTGTATGAAACCCAAGAAGGATCAAACGAAGAATTCCCATCGGAGTACCTTCCTCAGGATACCACTCATAATTAAAATCACTTTAGCTTCCCAATACACACATTATTAAAGGTGGCATGGCTTCAAATATGTAATCGGCAATAATAGTTTTCAGTCAGCCTAGGGAAGATACCCTGGTATCCATCCTAGTATCCTTCGGTATGTTTCATCCAATTCGAATTCCATGTGGTGTAAAATAAAAATTGGTCAACCATTGAAGTGTGAGTCGAGTTGCGGAAATAAGAGACATCAAGACACTAGAGACTTCAGTTTCCATAACTTTTTTAATCTTCAGTTATTTGCTCGAACGCTTTTTGTCCGACAAGACCATCGAACCATTACTTCAGCCTCCTTTGTATCCTGTGTCTGCTCCAAACTTCTAATTCTCTCCATCGGTTCAGCGCGCTGGAATTAGTCAAGTCCAAGTGCCCACCGGGCGAGCCGAAACTGGAGAGAAAAATTAAGGAAGAAAAACTACGTGCCATAATTGGCAATCATCGTATGGCATGGTTGCTAAAACATCGTACCTATCCTTGTTTGGATTGGCTTGCTTTCTATTTGGTACATGAAATGTACCCCAGTAGTAGGAAGAACTCCAGTGATATGCTTACATTTAATTGGGCATTTATTTTCGTATTGACACAATACGAACTGAGACATATAACCATGCGCTGTTCATTTGTTTTCACTAACCTGTTAGTTTTGTTGATAAAGAATCTCATCTCTTCACTCAGATCATCTCATTAATTAACCAAATAGCTTCCCTATGGGATATTTCTTTAACATCGATACGTAACCCTTATAGCTCTCTGTATTTAAGTTGATTGAGCCGATCTTAATACTTTTCTTATGTGACATCAAATTTAAGATTGCAAACTAGCCGATCAATAGCGAGGCTGGTGTTGAAATTGGTCCAACATTAAAGGGGGGAAGATAATTCATAGGCACAAATTGAGAATCACCTTTGATGGAACATCGCGATGTAAACTTTCCATGCTTTCAAAAAGTAATTGCAAAGTAATGTGTAGCTAGCAATGTCAATATGAGAAAACGTAGTGGAGCGATTTAATGAAAGTAACTACTGTACATTGCTAGCCCTAATAAATCGATCCCTGCACACGGTGACACTTTACATGCACTATAAAGACTTTCACTAGGGACTGAATCGGATTAATACAAAATCACAAGATTTCAGTTAATCTTTCTATTGAAGTGAATTCTCAAGTAAGAAAAAAATTTAAAACAATTATCTTAATTTTACGCCAGATTTAATGAAAGCGAGGGCACTTCATCATTATTCGCCGCATAAGTCTGCTCAATAAAATGGAGGGATCTACCGACGCGGGTGAAGATTCTAAAGATGAACGGGCACAGGGCGGAGGAGAGTTCGAAAATTTGCCAGCCCTGGATATTGACTTCATCAAAAGAGTTATTCTAGGAAATTCCGCATCACCGACTCGACGATACCAACGGGCAATGTCCTGTGAGCAGTCACACTCAACTGCCCTCTGGTCAAGTTCCCCTGGCAGGGTCAACCGAATCTT
>JAQFYE010005604.1:0-11756 GCA_034694305.1 Protaphorura glebata | reverse complement strand
AAGGACGTTGTCAAATTATGTTGATTGTATGGTCGATATTAGTGTGGAAATTTAAATATTTACCTTTAAGTACAATTTGAGTTCGGGATAACGGTATCGGAATGATCACTCGAGGTGAAAATGCCACCCTCGGAGGAATTGGGAAGAACCTAGTGGATGGAGAGGCAGATGTTAGTTTAATGCATTCAGGTAAAGTAATAATCAACATTTCTGTCATTTGTTGTTTCAAACTTGGAACTAAACATGCAATTAAAATTACACTCTCAATTACCCTATCTGATAATTACATTCCTGCGTATTAATTTCCAATCAGAGTTGTAGGATTTTTCAAACAGCCATCCGCCACAACAATTCGAGATATTTACTTGGGATCAGTCGGAAGGAATTTGCGATCGGCTGTAATCTGCACATGGATCTTGATTTTGATTTGTCTTTGGATGATCTGTTTTGTACAAAGGTTGTATTTTGGGAACGCAGACACAGACGATGATGACATGCATGATCGATATCTGCAAAATTCTATACTTTGGGGGATCACAGCTTTTTGTCAACAAGGTGACGTTTTGGTGAGAAAGTTTTATATAATTTGACATGTAATTTTTTAATTGTAAATAGGATCCCATATCCAACCTAGCAGCACTTCCATGAAATTAGTTTTTATGATTGGCTTGCTCTTCAGTTTCTTTATGTACGTTGCATTCTCCGCTTCCATCGTTTCCCAACTGTCTGTTCCGATCACTCCGATAAAATCTGTTGGTGATATCTTGAAAAGTGACATGAACATTTATAAAGATGAGTCGACTCATTCAGCAACGAAGTTCTTGGTCATTTCAGATAAAATGTACTAAAAATAAAACATTTGTAGTTAAAATATTCAAATGAAGGTGCCAATTTCAGTAACCAAATTTTACTCCCCTTTATTTCCCATTCCATTACCCTTCCGTGAATTTTGTATATTATACAGGAAAGCAAGGCGAAGGAAGGATTATTGAAGCCAATGAATCCAGACGACAGAACTGTTAAATCGGAACTAGCTTTTGCGGAAGTTATTGATAAGGGAGACGTTTTTTTAACCGTAGAGGACAACTTCTATGGGACCGGGATTGCTTTTCTCAATTACTCTGATGATTATCTCTGCACAATATCTGAAATCATTCTGGACCCAATTGGTCTCCCGTTACTAAGCGCAATGGCAATGAAGTAAGGCTCACCTTACGTCGAATTTTTCAAATATATGTATGTATGTTAGCAATAATTATCCAGTAATTAATTTTTCGTTGTGGTTTAATAACTTTAATTATTTGTACAGACAGATAGAAATGAAGGAAGCTGGTGTTCATCACAGGCTACTCAAAAATGTAATTGAACTCACAAAGCCAATGTGTGAGGAAATATTCCGTCCAGAGCCGCCACAACTTGGATTCAATGATACATTAAATGCATTCATATTTTTACTAATGTCATTCATCAGTCTCTATACGTATACATTGGGGCGATGTCACTGACGCCATCGTTCAGAGCACTTTAAAAACCAAGATATTATCTTTATTGAATTTTGGTAAAGGGTTAGATTGGCGAAAGTGAAATTGGCGAAAACGGAATTGGCGAAAGTTAAAATGGCGAAAGTGAAATTGGCAAAATTCCAAAGTTCTTGAATGTCCAAACTGGCAAATTTATATTCTTCAAATTTTTTTTCTTCCATTCCATCTCCTCACTTTCCATACATTCTTCCTCAATTTTTCTGAGAATTCTCAGTTCCTTTTCGCTCTTCTTCCACACAAGTACTTCGAATCTACATACGTGGGAACTACCTGCCGTGACCCAATGTTTCCCATACAGATGTGGAATGTTTATGACCGAGTAAAGTCGGGTATCCCAAGGATGGCTAATCTAATAGAAGGTTCATTGGCATGCCCGGTTTGGACGAGTTATTGGAATGAGACGACCATCACTATCGAGATTTATCCTAGCTATGCTTTATGAACAACGCTGAAACTGAAAATTGTATTGCAAAAATAATGGGCCCCGGTGGTCACCCGAGATTACAGGGAAAGAAGTCACGTCGAATGAACCACACTGTTCAGAAAATTTGCAAACTGTACAGACAAAAGTCAAATTTTTCATCATTCAAGAAATGGATCCAGACTCCAGACATTTGCTCAACTTGTACCCGACCACCAGTGATTTAAACTTTTTTTTTGTTTTTGCCAACTTCGACATACCAGTTTTCTGAATTTGCCAATTTCATTTAAGGGGTCCAAAGGGTGAATTTGGCAAAAAAAAAGAATTTGCCAAATTCACTTTCGCCAATCTAACACCGAATCTGAATTTTGCTGTATTATTTTGTGAAAAATTTGGACCATAAATCTGTTGATTCCTAAATTAAAACAGCGAGACAGAGGAGAAAGGACAAACCTCCGGATAATCTAAATGTGCAAGTGCGACAAGAATCGTTTATTGCCTTAGCGGAGGTCCCCGAAATCATTTCGGCTCTCTTCTTTGTGGAGAATGCGGTGCGTCGTTAAGAATAGAGAGGTGTAAAAGTTGCCTATCAATGGTCCTTGAAGGTACGTAACTAATATTTAGGGCATTTTTAGTTTCACGAGTGCATTACTTCTTGGTTCTTTTCAGATTGGGCTCATTGCTTCGAATGCGGATTTCTTCAAACCCACAAAGACTCGTAGACCTTAATTAAACTATGTTCAGTGACGTGTTACAAGTAACTGACTCGGGTTAATATTCAATATCTCTATAATTTTGTAAAACACATTCTCTTTACATTTTCAACTTTACTTCAATTGCACTCTTGAGAAGTCCTTGATGCAGCCAGAGCCGAGACATTCTTAAATATGACCTCCAAATATTTGTGGTTGTAAGTGACGCCATGTTTCATATTTTGGTATAAAAATCTTGATAGCTCAATTTTAATTGTTTTGTTTGCTATTTCGGGCAAAAACCTGGACACATATTGTGAAAATCGTGAAAGGTGAACTTCTTGGCCTGTAGATATATGTAAATAGGGAATTTTGACCAAATCTTCTCAACAATTGCTTTTCTCCATTCTAGCGACATTAAGACCACAATATATGTATGTATTTATGGTGCATAAAAGTTACAACAAACAAAATGCAATGTTGCAGCGGAGATGACTGTTGGCCAGTTTATTTAGGTGAATAAATTATTGACGTGGTTTTCATAACAAAATGATTGTGCAACTTCTCAGTACAAATTACCAAAACCGAAATTGCGAGTCCAGTATACAAAATTGCGTACACAGTGAAAACATCATGGAGCCCCAAATCCTCTCGGTATTTTGTCCGTTGAGTCAAACAGGAAACAGTGGTCGCTCGTGTGAATTCTTTCGAGTACCGGAAATTTAGTCCGCTCTCTTTCAGCTTGATGATTCTAAACAATTCTGAGATTTAACATCACAATTATTTAAGATGGGAATAAACTAATTAATCATATACTTGTAATTGAAAAACTCCCGGAAAGGTGAGCCGTTTGAGAGAAACATGGCGTTGGGGTTCAGAGTTCGCTGCGCAGGGACAGAAGATATACTGCAGAGGTCTTCATTGCTAAGATTTGTGTTATGATTCGTTGTGAGATAAAAATGACGCGATACTTGAAGAAATGCAGCTTGCTGGTTCATAACAATTTTTGGCCCATCCTCCGTGCCAAGTTGAGTAATCAATCTTCCTTGATCTTGATAGCCTCTCACCCTTAAGCGCTGATTGTTCAAATTCACACAGATTATATCGTAATCAAAATGGCGTCTACTTAAACTAAAAATCCATCTTCAATAGAACAGTGCCTTCGCAAAAATGACAAAGGGAAAATCGAGTCATTAGCGATATTATCGGCCCATAACGTCGAAGATCTTAATGCCAAGTGGATGTCATTTCCGTAGTCTTAAAATAAGGCGTTTTAAACTAAATGACACCGCAACAAAATTGTCGTCATACAAGAAATGGTGTCTTAACCGAACTATCGAATTCGGAAACATACTCCGTAAAAATCTTACTCGCAATAAATTTAGTCAAACAATTACCTCTAGGATTTGTGTGACCCTCGAGCTAGACCTTTCGCCATAAACGTCAAGCTGGTTTGAGAGTATATCTTTAAATGAACGAATAGGAACCGCTTCAGAGGTCAGCGTTGAGATAATTGTTGCGGAGTACACATATGACACAAGAAGAACGGTGAACGACCCAGAAATAGAGACAAGACGAACGATCAGACCTTTCGGAGGATTGTACCATCCCTGGTTACACATAAGCCCGGTTGCCCAGATGAATCCTTCTTCATTGGCTGTATAGTCAAATCCGCCGTAGATTATGGTAGGGCTTTGCCTGAATTTTATAACTGATATAGCGGAGATTGATATTCCCAATAATGTCCACGTGATCAATATGGCTGCCCATACTCTCGCTTCGAATGGTTCAGTGTGTAAGTCACGGATGAGACTTGCGGGAGGTTGCCGAAAATATGCACGCACACTGCCAAATAAGAATATAAAACCAGTAAAAGTGGCCACCATTCCGCACTAAATATACCATTATAACGGTAAAGTTAAAGCACAAATGACGATTCCAAAAAATATGCGTCATTTGGCCGAAATCGTTTGAAAATAGGTTACTGGCAACACACGGACATACCCATCTTGATAAGTTGGCTGTAAGAAGTTGAGACCCACCTTACGGTGTACGGTCGTCATTCTTATTTGCGCAAGTCCCAAATCCGCCGTTCCATTGCTGATCGTGTCAAACGTGGTCCCATATAATGATCCGTTCGAGTGTTTTTGAAGCCAATCCCCGTTCTTGTAATCTACACTAAATTACAGTTAATCTGTAGTTTTCAAATTTCTTAATTGATTCGAATTTAATATTTGGCAATAAAATTCCCTCATACCTGAAATTGAGACTGAACGCTAAATCTTCAAAAATACTAATTGCAAATCCACGGGCGCAGCTAATTGTTCCATTCCTGTTCTCCCAGTCCACTTCAAATTCTGTCCAGATGGGAGTCTATCAAGTTTTGACATAGTTTATAATTTTCATGTAATTAATTTAAAAAATATATTCTCGTATAATGATATTAGCTATAAGACATGTTCAAGTGCCAGTATTTCCTTTATTAGAACCCCGGGGTTCTTTTAAAAAATCCGTCTCCAGGTCAGTCGCTTTCTCCAATTTCTCCATTAGGATGCATGGAGAAAGCAGGGGAAAGTACTCGCTACTTTTCTCTGCTATCTCCAAGCACTCTTATGGAGAAAGTGGAGAAAATCGAGACACAATTTGTTTAATAGACCCCCCGGGCTATAATACGGTAATTTTCTTCCCCAGAGTATGTGATGATTTTTATCTGGTCCAGAGAAGGTACCCCTAGTAGTAGAGAATTCTCAAGTTGGAAAATTCTACCTACCGAAAGTGATATACCAGTAATTTGGATTCCTCCGAAATCTTGTCTTCTTGCAAGCGTATTTGATAGATCTTGAAAGTTCAATGTACGTAATATTTTGTCGCATTTTATTTCGTCCTTGATTGAATATACTTCTAGAATTATGGATTCGGTTGTTGAATCGTTGGTTGCAAGAATCACAAAGAAATTGCTATTTATTGTCATCTTCCGGGGTCTAGCTCCCAGATCAATTAAACTCTTGCAGACAGAGGACCAATAATTTATAAATGGCCACACTAGAAAATAATACCCAACACTACCACTCCTTTCGTACAAACCAGATATCTAAAATTTAAAAAAAAACGGATCAGCTATTAGTATTTTTAACTGATAAATAGAAAACTAAAATAGGTTGTACTCACATCGTCCATAATTTTGAAAAATGTTCCAATGTCACCGGGATAGAATATCAGGAGAGTGGAATGCAATGATAAGGTCTTTCTTCCGCTCGAGGTCATCAAAAGTGACAGGTTAAATTCAGCAATTTCATCAGGCCAGACCGTTTGGTCTAAAATTATATATAATTTTTTAGATTTACGTATATTTACATACATAGGCTTTCGAAATTGCTTGGAGTAGCTGTACGCTAACTTGAATTTTAGATTTTATCGTGTATTGTTTTTTTTATATGAATCCAATTAAAAATAACAGGACTTACGAGGATTTAATGTTAAAACAACTGTGCTGTTAGTTGAGAGGACATTTCTCATTCGTCTAAACGTTAAGCGATCAAACAGATTATTCATTATGTTAATGTTAAGACTATTTGGAATTTGTTCAAAAGATAGGGAAACAGAGAAATCTGTTCTCAATAAACTAATTAAATTTAACAAGCTCAAGTAGGCAGTTCTCATTTTACTTAACGCTCAAGTTTTAGAAATTATTGGATCTATATTGACCGTGAAACACGTACTCTGTAAGTTTGCAGTGAGCGTCTGAAGGTTGTTACTATGTAAAATTTCTAATTGGACTTAAATATTAGATGAAATGTGTTAGGACAATATTTTGAGGTTTTGCTATGAATGGAAGAATATGTCTGAAATGACAGACAAGAAAAATACGAATTCATCACGTCCCGTCAATTCTGCCAATCTCCTTAATAGCTAAATCATCCAACCTGAGAATTGAATACCAATGCTCTCTGGGTTAAAATGAAGGTAATCTTTTCCTTAGGAATAATTGCTGGTGGCCTCAAATTTTGGATTTTTTCATAAATGTTCGTGGAGCTGCCAAGCTTAATTTCTGAAGCAACCATGTAAAAAATATTTTTCTGGTATTACTGGTTTTCTCTAAACTGCGTCACAAATAAATAAATGAATAAACAAACAAATAACCTCACAACTTAATATATGCGTATATGCCTGGTTGAAGTAGTTTGCACTGCAATTTTTATTTACAAGTGAAGTGATCAAGATCTAATTTTTTATATTTTCATGAAATACAACAATTCTGGTCCCTTCACGGACCCCTGAATCATAGGCTCCGTGAACTGTAGAAAAATAATTTTCATGGGTTGCTTCTCCAGCAAATGCAATTATCTAGAAACGATAAAATAAATTTAATTAGAAACTTTCACAGGTTGCAAAAAATTCAAAATAAAATTTCAGAACATCAAAGGTCGTATGTATGTTCTGTTGTGCCAAAGATTAACCTTCGGGTAGCTCGAAATTCATTCCGATATGAGACGCATTATCTGACGATTTTGGTGAAGCTACATATCCGATAATCTGGTCACAACTTTAAGATCGGTGAAATCTGTGTGGAGGTTTTTACCGGTTTTCCTTGATCGTTTAAGATCGGAGCGGCCAAATCTCTTGCCCAGACGTCTGATTCCTCACTCTGGATTGAACGGAAACTGTAAGATCCCCTGAAATGTGTATCGTTAAACCAATGACTTCGTTCGCTCCGAATAGGATCAGGAATCGATGGAAATCGTCCGCTCAGGAATTTTCTAATCAATGCCATGGTGGAATTAGTCACGTGATCGATGGGCAAAGTCTCCATAAAGCGGGCCGAAACGCCAGGAATCCAACCTTGGAGAACTTTGGGATGAGAAGGCACCAAATTGAAACTTTCGATACTTCGAGTCCAAAGTGGGAGCTTTAAAAAATATAACTTTCAATTTGTAATGTTAAATGCGTTGGAACCTTCAAAATTATATTTACTCATTTTAAAATTATAGCTTTCCACTTATATAAACGTAATTATTTTTAAACCGAAAGAATTTCTAACGGACAAAACGGTTGGAGAAATTAGTTTATAGTTTTCTTTTCACAGCTTTCTTTGGGCCGTTCACTCATTTAAAATGCCTGGCTGTGATACTTGAACTGGCTTTTCCGAAAAGTCAAAATTTTAGTCTCACCCCATCAATTTCTTCCAAGAGATCATTTTCCGAGGAATTAGAAAACCAATTTGCATTGAGACTGGTGTTGCTCAAATCATTTGCGTGCGCTTTTGGAACATTTTCCCAAAGTGGATTGAATCCAGTAAAATTCTCATCCAATTCAAACCACCACTCATTTTCAAATTCCAAATAAATTTTGTTGACTGTGCCAAAACCGATATTCTGAGGATTTTAGAAAATGAATAAAAAGTATAATTGAAATAATTCAAAACGTTTGAATTAAGTTTTCTCCGAATGCACGTATTTACCTCAATCGCCATTTGTTTTTGCGGAGGTAATTTAGGATTGAATAGGGACAAGTGTTTTTCTTTGAGTACGCCAAGGGAAACAGTACTAATTACATGATCAGCTCTATAAACAGTTCCATCTTTGCAAGTTACGGTCACCATGTTCTAAAATTGTTCAGAATTTTTTAATTATTTGCGAACTGGTCCTAAGATTAATATTGGAATATATTCAAAAATTACATCTTTGGATTCCGTATCCGCGTCGTACTTAATTTCGGTAACTTCCTGCGAGAATTTTACCCACTCCGGAGTGGTTGGTGGTCCAGTACCATTTATGGGTTGTTCCTGATTTAATTAGTGACTTAGTTAATTAAATATCATATAACTGGTAAATACATATAGTTCTGCCTTGCCAGGGTCAAAGTACTTCACGGCTTGCGAAATAGAAAGCTGCCTTGAAAACTAAAACATTCGGAATCAGAGCTTGAGCCCAAAAATGTCCTTACCAGAACGACTTTTAATAGCGTTGAGTACGTAGCTGGATATATCCAAGTCACTTCTTGATTTCCCTGACATTCTTCAAACTGTTCACCGGTTTCGCTAACTGAACCCATGAACCAATCATCGTATGCATTTTCGACGCACTGTGAAGGAGTGACAACACAATTTAAACATAATTTTTCTCTAAAATCTATATCACATTTTTATCAAAGCACCCACGCTTTAATATAACAAAATCATGGCCAACGGATGTGGGCAACTGTGTAAGCATTAGGTGGGGTTTTATATTTTGGACTTGACATTTTTTAGAAATATTAATTTTAATTACTATGCTTCGGTGAAGCCAGTCCAGTGCAGCGGCCCTAATTGTTTCCCTTTCGTGTAATGGGTGCTTTTCATTGTAAATTTTGAAGAGAGCATTTGCGTAGACACCAAAAGAGGTCGAATTATACAGACCGTTTTGATAAATCAGAGCTGCAGTCGCATTAATAATGGATGAGCCTTCATCATCCTCCCCGTCGTGAAGTATTTCGAACAAATCATTGATTCGCTCAATAAAGATCGAATCCATTTCTTCACCATTCTGATTCATGAATATATTGTCCAAATTTTCCTGGAAAGAATTCAGAATAAATGGTCAAAGTGGGTCACCTTATTCTTTAATTTCCAAAGTAAATCAATTGCGTTGCTCACATCTAGTGATATACTGTCTCTGTCATCCTGACCTCCGCCCTCTAGAACGCCGTAGGGTTCCATAAGTTCATAAACGCTATTACCTTTTTCTCCATGAACCCATTGGGCTCCAAATTCAACGAAATGGTCACCTGTGAGGAAATAAAATAAATAATAATAATAATAAATAATCTCCAGGGCTAAAGACATGGAGATAGGACGTTATTCCACGGCAAGCAGAAGTAACTTAATAACCTAGGTAAACCTAGAGCTGAGGTAAACAGAACCTAACTCTCGCTCTTCCGTACAGAAATATTTCTGTCGAAGTTCATTTACCACTATACTATTTGTTGAAAAGATTCACTCCAGGCGTCATTTTTTGTATAAGTTTTTTCTGCAGATTTTCCATACAGGAATATTTTGACAGCTATTTCCAATTAGTTTGCCGTATTTTGCTATGATTGTTATAATTTTGTGACTAACCGATTTTCTGACTGTCAATTCTGCCACCGATTCGATCGGTGGCTTCGAGAAGTGTGACTGAAAAACCAGCTTTGGCCTTAAGTAAAGTTGCGGCCGCGACCAACCCGGACACCCCTCCTCCAACAATAATCACAGATTTATTCTGCATAGACGCCTCCATCCTTTGTACCAATTCGAATAAATTGTATAAAAAATAATTAATAAACAATAAACAATACGTGACAAATGTACTATTATGTTTTGTTAGTCTTTTTCTTGAGAACATTATCGGCACTGACTAAAGTTTAACCAAATAAAAACACATGCACGGCATACCCGTTCAATTCTATGACAAACCCCAGCAAATAAATCCAGACAAATCTCCTTAAAATTAGGGATGACATTGAAACCCAAACCGGTGACATTTTCGTAGAATATTCAAAACCAAAAACACAGATGACAAAATTCTTAGAGTTTATTAATTTTTAGAAGTGAAAATCACAGTCTGTAGGATTTGAATGGAAGTCCTGGCTGGATTAATTATGTCAAGTTCTAAAATATTCTAACGACTTCCACTGGAGGAATGAATAAGATCCAATTTTCCGGTGACTTCGAGTAGAAAATATCATATCATGTATTCCAGTTCTCCAGGAATTGTAAGAAAAGATGAAGGCTGAGAAATTAATTCCCACGACAAAATTGATACCTTACCATTTTTGCCCCGACCCAACAATCAGGAATTAAGTACAAAACTTTATAAAGGCATAAATATCAAATTAAATTAAATATTCAAATTTGACTGCCTCAAGCAACCGTAAAAAGTCTGTAGTGTAGATTAACATTTCTAAAATACGACAGCGGATTGCTCTCCGAGGGAATCGAACCTTTCATACAGCGATATCATCAGCGGCTACTTCTACCGAAATCCTACAAAGAAAAGTGCGGGTTGTCATTTGTGCAAAAATATTATTCTATAATGTTAAAAATACGTATAAAAGACAGATGCTGACTTTAGCCCAAACAGCAGTGACAGAGTAGTAGGGTCTTTTTTTGTGCATAATTTTTACAATTTTATGCCACAACACAGCTAGGCCATTATACGTTGACACTATTACATAAAATAAAAACTTCGGACTTACTTTTGCAATAAAACTATTGTCCACATCACGCTTGAGAAACTTTGTGAATTGGGCTTGTTTGTAATTAGTTTGTTCTGGAATTAATTTGTCATGCGTGTGTGGAACAACAATGGGATTCAATTGCTATTGTGCAATATTCTGGCATATAAACTGAAATCAAAAACGGCATGAAAGATGTCCCATCATTTTTGTACTTTACGATACCATTATAATAATACGTATAATAATATGTATTTATTTGTATTATCCGAGTTCAGAACACACACGCACACGGTGACTCACGTGCAATATTCCGAAAATTCTCCGCAGTACTAACGAACGACAAGGTCAATAATTAATAATAGTTAGATGTTGCTGTATATTTTATAGGGAATGAATATGAGTTGCGGGTTTTCCATCTCATATAGGGAATGGAGGTTGTCCCTAGCAGTAGGAATACCATAAAATAAATTGTAAGGTATCAACTAGTCCTGGAATTCAATTAATTTGCGATCGTATAATATATAGCTCAACATACAGTATAAAATTTCAAATAGATTTTTCAGTGAGTGTCGGTAAATGAGTAAGTTCATCCATGATAATTTGTATAAGGAAATATGGAACTTTCACTTTCATTTCAGAAATTCATACAGTCCAGCTTTCACCGTTGCCAAGGAAAAATTGATACATGCTCAAAGTTTGGAAAATTCCAATTATGCTCATTAGGCTCGCCTAATTCAGGGTCACAAAAAGAAAACGCTTTGATATAACATTTCGAAATTATAATACACCCGTGTGCAAGATTTTTTGACTTTCCCCTACCAGGTTAGTCTATACCAAAGAGAGTAAACAAGGTGATTTCAGTTTTCAAGAGATCTCAATTCCGGAAATATTTGAGGTTTCGCCATTTTC
>JAQFYE010005603.1:0-11758 GCA_034694305.1 Protaphorura glebata | reverse complement strand
AGCCGCCAACGCAGGTTCGTACTCTTTTTATAATTTTTTCATGCTAAAACACTTTCATTTATTTTGACTCGTTCTCTCCTTAAGTAATGTGCATTTATTTTTACAAGATATGCCAAAAATCTGAATAATTTTCACACTTTTGGAAATGGGATTGAAAAATGAAGGCAAAATGTAGAACCAAATTTAAGACTCAATTTTAGACCAATTACTTTTCGAAATCCGAAAATAAACCTCTCATAATGTAGAAAAAAACTTTTTGGTTTTGTTTTTATTCAACTTAAGGACAACTGCCCCAATTGAGACAAACTACATTAATTGATTCATCAACAGGTACAAAAGAGAGGAATTTTTCAGCTTGAGTATATTTTTGACGCATTACTTAAGGAAACACCCTCGCCTCTGATATACATTTTAGTATTTGCGATTTGCTATGCCATGTAGTTAGTTGAGGCTGTCAACCTTAACCCAAAGACAAGACAAGACATAGTCATAGTTTAAGCAAGCCGATTTTAAAATCACAGTGCAACTGTGGAATGCTTGTAACGGTTTATGAGCAAGGCTGTTCCTCATGCCCATTTTATGACGGCTTTATTTTTATAACGTACGTACGCGTGTAACGCCCGAGTGCACTCTGATTATTGAGATTAAAGTTAATACATTAGCATTAGAATCAGAATGAAATGGAAAATAATTCAATTCTGGGACAAGACCCCACGTAAACGTACGGGTACAAAAATAATTGTAAAAATTAAATAAGGAAACATTAGTAGTAGGTATTTAGTTGTATTTTGAGTGTGCATGGATTAAAATTCAACTGTAAATGTAAATAATATTTATTTCCGCTAGGATTTTTTTGAGTGATTTCCGTAATTCAGACTGTACGTGTAGAAATAAGTTGGTAATTTATTTAAAAATGTGCCAATTAATTTCTATATTTCAATACTCGTTCTATTTGTCACCCCAGAATTCGCAACACATTTTTGTGTCTGGGCCAGGGTTTCGAATATTTCAACATTTTTCAATAAAAAATACGATATCTTTCAGGGGGTCGTGAATGAAATAAATGCAAAATATTAAAATTGTTCAAGATTTTGAAGCAAGATCTGAAATGTGACATTTGAATGTTTAAATGACCTTTGAAGAAAGAAAAAAGAGTCAGTTTTTTCTTTAAATTTATTTTTTGAAATCGTCACTTATGCAATTTTGTTAAGATTTGACATTTCCGGAGGTGCCCGAGAACTAGGGCATTTAAATTAATAATTTATTGTTTAATGATACTAATAAATAGTACCCTACAAGTGCATACATACAGAGCCTTTCATAATCAAATTAATTTTGCATCACCTGGGGTCAGCAATCGAACAGAATCTCATTAATCTGCCTTGTCCATCACGATTCTTGATTGACATGATTATCTCATAACAATCTTACTCAATCGCACTCTCCTTTCTATTTCATTTAAAACAGATTCTAACTTTTCATAATAGGTAAGAATTTTCAAGACCAGGCGCACCTCCATTATTCAAATCCGGGTCAACTTTACTGACCTAAACATAAAATGTGGGTGGAGTGACCCGCCATCGTATCCGGATTCACTGGTAAGAATTTCAAATCTTTCTAAAAATATCCGCCCTCACGTTCCCCTCGTAAGTTCATAATTTGTTGATGTGGCGGGTAAGCTCAAAATGTGCAAGCCCAAAAAAATGACGGAATTTTAAGAAGCTGATTCGAGAGGAGCTGAATTGGGTTATCGAAGCTCGATCATTCCTCATATACTCAAATCATTCCATATTCGTACAAGTAATGCACTTCCTTAATCCTATTTAATTTGAATAAATGAGATTGAGATGGATGCTGCTGTGCCCACTTCTGAAATTGCAAGAGATCTTTGCTCGTGTTCATGTCAACGCCATGACTTGAATAACTTCCATTCCATTGAACACGTTTTCACTATAAGGTTGCGAAAAATTAAAAGACTCCATTCCATTGTTCACGATGTAGATGTAGTTTGTACTTGCAGTAATCTCTTCAAATTAATGCATGCATTTTTAGCGTGCGTGGCGTGCAGCATTTGTACCAAGAAATCTGGATGTGGAGAATGTACGGATGGAAAATCCACATGTAAGTCGACAGTAATCCACATTTAGTAAGCACTAATAGAATAATTATGTCTAATTAAAATTTCAACAACGCTCTAAGTTGCAATGAATTTTAATTGAACTGTACCAGAAATATTTTTAAATTTGGGTGCTTCCTAGCTCTAAAATAGTGAAATATTAGGGAGTGCACGATTTTCTACGATTTAATTATTTAATTATTACTAATTTTGATAATAAATTTAAATTTGCATAGTGCACTGGTCAAGCCGTTCACCGCTATGCGATTTTTTCGAAATAGTAAGATATACATCGTGATTTTGCAAAATATGTCCAAATTTATGGATTTATGTTGGAGTTTTAGTCATTTAGGGTGAGCGGTAAAGAAAGACACTTAAAGTGTCTTTCCTTTGCGCTCACCCCTTTAGTCTAAATTTGGCTGTAGTTATAATAATATAGAACATTTGCTGAAAATAAGTTACGCAATAAAATCCAACACATTCAAAAATTGTCAACGAACTCAGTTGAACGGATGAATGCAATAATAATAGGGAATGACACTAAGGAAAATACAATGCAGTGGCAGTCCAAAAAAAAAAAGACTAAACAACCCCGCGGGGCAAGGCAAGACAAGACAAGACAAACAAGTCGAGTTAAGTTTTCACTTTCTGTTGAAAAGGAAACTTACTTAGGACATTTGGTTTGGAATTGCAATGCAATACAACAATGCACCACCACTAACTACCAACTACCACTACCACTATGACGGACCAACTAGTAAGTAGTTGTTTGTATGTAATCTTATGGAGAATGGACCATATAGCATTTCCTCGGAAGTGCACTCACCCTTTCGATTACAACAAAACTTCTTAATGCGTAATCTCCTACCAACAACCACTTTGACTTCACTCCCTTACATATTTAATCATTTCAACTTCACGTTTCATAAAATTACTTAAGGTTCATTCTTGTCAAGTTTTTTTTATGACTCGAATCTTGTGACACTAAATTGTTGGCTTTTGAATTGTTGTAAACTCGTTAAATTATAGTGAAGATGTAGCTATAGCTATTCGCTTTATAACCGGAGTGTCTTCTTATAATTTAAAAAATTACGGAAATAGTGGAAAATGTCAGGTGTGTAAGACAATCAATGGGCATACTTACGTAAAGTATGTGTGAATGCATTTCCAAACTCCCAAAACAGTATGCAACGTAAATATGCAATTTTGTCGTAGATAGATAGATAATAGTTTTTTTTATATTTGTTCAAACTTTTCACGGTTAACTGTTGTAAACACGCGGACCGTGCTACACGTGACACATTTCATTGACGTGTTTGATTGAAATATTTCGAGACGAATTTAAAAGTCTTTGTTGTGCTGATAATTAGTACAAAAAATTGATTGATTCGTGCTTCCATCGTCAAATTTAAACAAAAATCCAATCAATTTATGAGCGAAAATTTAAACGAGTTCATAAATATTTCAACAGAAATTGATAAAATTTTGGCAAAAAAATATACGCTTAATTTTTCAGGATAATAAAAATCTTAAATTAATTTTTCCGATGTTTAAATTGCATGAAATGAGAAATAAATTGAGAGAGAAATCCGTTTGAACGATGGGAGGGAACATAGACCCAATTTTTTGGGTAAATAATCATAGGAATAACTCCATTTTGCTTGCTTTAAGTTAAGTTGCGTTAAATAGGAGTGATATTAAAACCTTGAGTGCACTTTTGAGATTTTTCAAGCTAAGATAAATAGTAAACAAAGCGAAGCCAAAAAATGTGAGAGAAAGCCTTTTTTTCATCCAAAGGATTTTTGCCAGTTGCGATTGCATTCCATTTCTCATCACGATCTCAATTGGGAATTGCAATTTACTTACGTTTCTGCCAAAGCAGGCAGTAGTGGCGGCCGGTCAAACAATGCGCTTACAATGATACGCCGTCGCATTAACGCACTGGTAAATTTCTGTCTTAATTGTTATGCTACATTCGCACATACACAACTTTTGCTTGCTTGCTTCACTTTCCTACCTGTCCGACGCCGCATGTTAATCAATTTAAAATTAAATTAAAAACTTACAAGAAACGTGCTAAGCTTTTCAACAAAATGACAGATCCTCGTGTCTTCTCACTTTTAAAATATTTCACGATTTTTTGTGGATATATGGCAATTTAAAATTGTAGTGCATCATTTTTGTACAATCCTCTGCACTCTATGCGCATTTTAAAAATTTGGTCCATTTTTTGGTATTTTTAAGTCGCTGTGTCCATTTTGGACCACCCTCTATGCTCATTCGGATTATACAACGAATATTCCGTGGATATATGGAAATTTTAAATAATTGTATCTATTTAGGACCACCCTCTATGCTCAATTTAAAATATTTCACGATTATAGAGTAGTTGCGTCTATTTTGGACCACCCTCTATGCTGATTTTAAATCATGGCGTCCGTTTCGATGATATTATAAAAATTCTTACCTCATAATTTCAAAAAATCCCGTAAAAATTTAGTTCGCACTCCTTGTGCACAAGAGGGTGCACAATCACCTCACACACTTGACGTTGTTTACAAATAAATTATGATTTCTTAGTAATTCCGATCCAACTTTTGAAATCCGATTTTTTTTTACTTTTTCCAAAATTTTCAAAGAATTTTTCACGACACTTTTTCCGACCCATCCACTTGTTCTTAAAAATGATGACTCAAATTAAATAAGATGAATTAACTGGTCCCCACTGAACTGAAAGTGCTGAATAAAAATCTTGTCCGAATCCGATACCACTGAGTCATCCTCACAGGTCCATTTAAAAAATCCGATCCGTTTTGAAACTAAAACTGAAACTTAAAATTAAAACTAGATTCTCATTTGAATCCCATACCACTTGTACTTATTTAAGGTGTAGCAGTGTAGCTAGCCTGTCCCATGCCACACACACGTACGTACGTTTTTCAGAGAGAGAAATTTGTTTTGAGACTGAAGGATTGTGACTTGGTGTGTGTGTGTCATGTAGTCTAGTGGAACCAAAAAACTTGAAAGAGGGAGTCAAATGGGGGGCTCTCACTTTTTATGGGGGATTATTCATTGTCTACAGTCACCCAACACATTACCGCAGTAGCAATGGTAATGTTAAAGCTTCAAAGATCATAAATTTTTACCTGTAAAAGCAAAATGAGTAGTCAGGCACAAGTAAATTGCAATTTTAAGGAGTTGTCCACGCAACCAGAAAGATCAAGAAAAGAGTTAATTATGGGGAAAAAAGTGAGTGCAGAGTGGATTGGACAAACCAATGCAAGGGTTTACCAAATCCTGACTTGTCTTATGTGCTAATGAATGAATGAATGAAATTTTTACTACCTATGTTGCAGGCTAAAATATTTATTTATTTGATATTTGTACCGTTGACACGTCAGGGGTTCAATCTTCTGCGCACACAACGCATGGGCCAAATCACAGCGAATGGACTAGACTTTCAACGCCTGTCGAAATATGATTGTCAATAACTCCAATGGACTCTTAAGGGAAGACTTACGGTAGCTATTCCTGTGTTGACCACTGGAGGTCACGGTTTCTCACAGTTTCTGGTCATACCGTATTGAGTGGCCTTGAAATCAGATGCGACCGTCGGAATCAAAAATCCAAAGCCCGCACGCAGGCACTTTTGTTCATTTCTTTACTGTTGAGAATAATATCTCCCCGATCCCTAGCGGTTGCAGCCGGCAGCGGGAACGGCGCATCATTTAGGTCGAGGACGGGACCAGTGTGAGACATAACTTCGATTCGGTACCTTCAACAGTAAATCCCATCACTTAGACGAAGGTAATACTTGAACGGTGTACCACATCAGATCACATTTCTAGAATCTAATCTAATATGGATAATTGTGATGAATACAATCAAGACAAGAGAATTCCTTGAAGATCAACACATACAGGAGTAAAAATTATTTAATATTTCGCAGGTACGACAATAACAGAGCTCTAGGAGACATTACAATGCCACTGGATTCATTGGAGGTAATTAAAAAAGCCAGGTTCATCATAAGTGCCTTAACTTTGCGCTCACCCCTTATATTTGTATATATGAAATTCGACGATTCCTGGAATCGATTAGGCATAAGTGTCTTAACTTTGAGCTCACACCTTAAATATGTATAATCTGAAATTCAAAAATTAAACATATTAAAAAAATCGTCGGTTTTACGTATTTCCTTTAACATTTATTGCGAGCAAGCATGATATTTCAGTATTTCTATTCTAAGTTTGAATTGTATATTGTAGATATTGGATGGGAAATGGCAGGCAGGCAGGCAGGTCTTATTAGACAGGGGAGGCGGTGACCCAATTGAGTCTTGGCTGCCCAAGTAGGACAAAGAACCAAGCACTAGTGCAGATATAGTTAACATGCAGAGTACAGATCATAATAATATGTAGTCTACAAGTTGGATTAAAGCAAAGCATTTATATCTTTACTAACCAGGTAATCACTAGAGGGTGAAGTCAAACCCTTTCTCTCCGAAAGTAAAAGTATAACATTGCATTCCGTACGTATTCTGATTAGATTGACAGGGACAAAAAGGAGTCAGTCATTTTTTACTCAAGTTTTATGTAATCTAATCATAAAGGTGGAGATTCAAGATAGATGCATGTTTTGGCGGGATGGCGTAATGGAGTCAGTCGTGTTCGTGTTCTGGGACAGGACATGGTCACTGTTTCAGAAACTAAATCCTGCCCTGTATTACTACATTTTATAACCAATGTCGCCATGTGTAATTTTTATGATGGGGTCGCGTCGTCAAAGGAAATTCCCTTAATTACTTTTAGGGCGTTTCGTTATTCATCTTTATGTCATCTTTTGGGAAATCCGGTACCTTCTGGATTTAGATTACGAATGGGTTGGGATTTCTAATTGTGTAATTTATGTCAATATTTATTTGTTTGTCAACAAAAACAAAATCAACAAATAATACAGAAGATAATAGTACGTACTGTATATAGTACAAATCCGGAATCGCCACGAGTTTGTTCCACTGAGATACTCGAGATTATGGCGAGATTAATGTTCATAGTTGTGTTTTTTTATTAAGGTCAAAGCTCTTATCAATATTGGGACCTATATACACACACATGTATACAATAAACGAGACATGCTTATTTCTTAATACCTACAACCATTAAGATTATTAGTCATGATATGATGCATTTTGACTTTTACATTGGATTGGATTAATCAGCACTGTATTAATCTGATCTCTCAACCATCTCATCGTTCAATGCTCTATGTACTTGGAAGAAAGTGAACTTGGTTGGAAGTCTGCACAACAATGCATCATCTTCTTCATTGTATGTAAACAATAATACATGCACATGTATGCAAAATATGCAGTCATAACAAAGAATTTATGACTGACATGGAGATGTAAGATTACTTGTCTAAATTTAGCATTGTGCTTGTATTGTTGTTAGTCAAATTTATATGTCCCACCCAGTACCTCGTAGGGACTTAATACCATATCGGGCTAAATGGTGAATTTTACCATTATATTATAGCATATGCGTTGAAACCAGCTCAAAATAACATTCCCAAGTACTTTTATTTAACTAGGTGAAAATATCGTGTGAAAGTTAATTTTACAATTTCAGAATGATCGAAAGAAAGACAGATCTATCTGGACTGAACTGTCTTCCGGAGGTCAATAGAAATATTGGATAAACAGTCGAAATTTCTGAGGGTCCGTAACAAAGAATATTGGATAATCGTTCAGTGCGATAGCCGACCAATACATAGCCTATTCGCAAAGAAGGACGAATTGAATGGAACCAAAAAGTGTCCGGAATGTAAGTGCAATCAGATTGTATCCGTTCTGGAATAAACCCGCACCATTAAATCCTTATGCTCACTATTTCCAACTGGTCTGCGTCGTTCGTGGCTCAAATTACAACCATACAGTAGATTAAAGACGCGAAGAAATTGTCTAATTGTTCGTGTGAGAATCAAATTTTATTTGTGTGTGTGCCAATGTAAGTACAATCTGTCATTTTTGGAATTAATTTTTAATATATGACTCCAAAATGCGTACTTAGTATAATTTTATTAATTATTCGACATTGCAGAGATACAGAGACGCTAATTGTGTAACCCGAAGATGAAACCCATTCACCACAAGGGAAGGCTAAGAATATTATTCTTAAGTACACAATATAAATTAAGACTTTTCGTAATTGTTTGTCAAATTACTGTTGTTGTTAATAATTTTGGTATCATGTAAATCCTTAGACACGTTACAAGGCAAACAAAGACATCAAGATGTATAATGTGCCATAATGGCTGTACTTTAGCCAAATAAATCATTTGGTTACAGAGTCAAAGCTCTTTAAAAGTTTAACCTCTTGTTTTACGCAACAATAGTCCTTAGTCGTGACTTCAAACCCCCATAATTTCTTTTCAAACCGCTCTTACTCTTCAACTTAATTTCAACAATATTTTGGTGGCATTTCACAGAAACACGCTCACGCCAACGCCATGGCCTGGCCTAAAACCAAATTAGTACCGCTCGTCACGTTCCACGTTTATTATTGCGTTTTCCGCCAAAACATAAATGTAAAATGTTAGTAATTTTTCCTGACTTGACTCATAAAAATTGCAGTTTATTTTGTGTATGTGTGTGCAGATTTTATCGCTTCCTTCTGTCCTGTCCTGTCCGTGCCGGTATTCGTTCAAGTGTGTCGTAATTGCTCAATAATGGCGGTTTATCTTATCAGGGCTACAGGGAAGTTTAAAATTCCATTTCGACAGATGTCCTTATTCAGGAACCACCCTATTTAGCTACAACTTTTACATAATTAACTTAAAGAGTGCTAAATATTTTGTTGGACAGCTATACCGGTCAAGCTTGACTGTCCGGTGATTTTTGGGTCATTTCTGATTCTTTCGTTGCTTATTCGGTCATCTGAAATCTAATTAGAGAGCGAATTTCAGCAATTGCATTAAGGAACCTTGTAAATGCAGATTTTGATCGCCAGATTGATTATTTGCGCCGTTTTGGTTAGTAGTCAATCAAATTCGAATATTGAGGTGGACAGGACAATTACAATGATTGTGACTGTGTACTTATTTTATGGTCCACTTGTTTATAACAGCTAACTCTGAAAAGTTTGACCAATGAAAGGAGGTATAGGTATTCAAATTCAATGGGTGATGGACAACTTAAGTGTTGTCTTTCAGTAGCAGTAGCAACAATTAAGACGAATTTGAATTGACCATAAATCAATTCCATTGTCCGGTCACTACTGATAATGGTTGTCTTGACGGGAAACAGCGTTCAGCAATTATGGTTATCAAAAGACGAGGATTGGAGTACTTTTCAAACCTCCCACCAAATAAGGGAATCATAGAGAGCCGAAGTCCAAGCCATTCTATGAAGTAATTAGCAACTTTGAGTGCCTTATACAACAATAAAATGAATAATGAGTGCAGGGAGAATGAGAATGATTATGACTACCAATTTATTGCAACTATTATGCATTATAAAAAAATTATAAGTCATCGACTCGAAGAAGAAAGAAGATGAAGAAAAGATTCACCCTCAACAAAAAATGGGATGCGAGACAATGCAAGAAATCAAATGTTGAATTGATGCAATTTTTTGAAAGGGTTTTTTTTTGTGCAGGAGTCACTAGTCACGTAAGGAGTTGATTTTAAAAGGAAACCTGTGACAAAAAGTGAGAGTGCATGGTGGGATGGGGATGTATTGGTAA
This sequence comes from Protaphorura glebata, assembly GCA_034694305.1. Lineage (NCBI taxonomy): Eukaryota > Metazoa > Arthropoda > Collembola > Poduromorpha > Onychiuridae > Protaphorura > Protaphorura glebata. The sequence goes on along the minus strand of JAQFYE010005603.1, from coordinate 1,897 downwards.
TGGGTATTTTATGGGTATACCATACATAATATAAATGTATGGTATTATATTACACTGTGGCCAAACTCCAATTTGAATTGCATCTTCACTTCAGAAACAAGTCAAGTGGAACGAGTGATTTCATTTATTCTAGTCAACATTTTTCGTCTGCACTTCAAGTACACATACATACATAACAGACGACTGCACTTTGCACCCATGTATGGCACATCACCAGAAAATACATACAACAATGCGATGCACAAAATGTTTTTGTTATGTTGTAGCCATGGATATCCCAAACAACTTTTGTGACGGTCCTACCCCCAAAAGTCTAACCATTTAGGAGCTAAGACAAAATACACCCCGTGACGTCATAGGAAGGAACCTCTGACGAGTTCATGACGTCACAAGGTGTATTTGGCTAATGTATCTCTCTAGCGGCCATACGATTAGACTTTTTGGGGTAGAACCTTCACAAAAGTTGTTGAGTAGTTCACTGGCTACAACGTATCGAAAATGCAGCCAATTACTAAGTTCTTTTTATTCAAATTTCTGTTTATTTTTGATTAAATTCCTTAATATTCATGCGTTGATACCAAATGTGGAAATTAGGCAAAGGTGGCAATTTTATTTCAAAACATCAAAAAATTCATTTTTTGCGTGCCGTCCTTGGGAATTTTCAGTGAATACATTTGATACAAAAGGTACGTGTGGTTATTATGTGTTTGTCTCATTAAAAACTACTGTCGGTAGTTGATTGAAGATGAGTTACTGGTTACCTGTGTTGTTGAGTGTCAATGACGCATATTTTCTCGTGCGGTGCCGTTTGACTGTTATGACAGCAGGTTTTACGGCTTTAAGATACAAAACATGTCATATTTTTTTATAAGTCTTCAAATCATATCATTCTACACAAGTTTCCAATTTTGTAATGGTTTTAATAAAGCTTTTAAGTAATTTCTTTGCTCTCTGAGTCCAACATTTTGCCAAGCTTGCTAAGAAATGCCAATTCTATGCTCAATGCGTCTTGGGCTTGAGAAATACCAGTGGGCTAACTTGTATTACGTCTTACAAAGTTTGGATGCTAAAAAGTAGCTTTAAGTCTCAAGTTGAGTTTCCGGTACAAAATTTCTATTCCGTAAGCGTAAGCGTAATAATTAAACATAAGTAGGCAGGTATTTTTTACCACACAGTAAATTGGATTGTTGCGAAACATACAAAACCCCTTGAGGGGGCTCCGGAGGGATTTGAATGGAGTTATTATGGAAAGTGAAGTAAATCACGGTTGAAGTGACACGACGACCTTTGAGTACGACCGTACCATTCCTAATTGTAATTTAGACGTTCGTTTACGTCTACGTTCTACAGATTATTTGATTGTGCAAACTGCAAAGTAGACACAGTCATAGTCAGTGACAAAAATCCTAGTGCGGAAACATCGTTCAGTTATAAAATAAAATAATGGTGAAATGAATTATGTATGCACTGTACAATGTCAAATTCTCAAGTGTCATTATTATTTCATTTTGACGGTGACGTGACGTGTGGTTAGTACGTCGGACAGATTTAAGTAAATTTATGTACCTAAGCATGGCCACATAATCCACTTCCGACTTCCAAAATGTCGTCACGTTAATTGTGAATGTCACAATCGTCCAATATTTTATTACTTACGCTCTTTCCTGTGCGATAACTAAAAGTACTTCTTATGTTTTGGGATTCCCTGACATAAAAAAAGTTAAAAGTCGCCTGCACAAATGAAGTACTTTTTTTTTATTATCTCCAAAAATTTGGTCAAAATAGTTCCTGAGGTCCCCCCTGTGAAAGTCAAAAAATCATGTGTTAAGGACTACTGAAACAACAAACTAGCATGGCCATTTACCTGTGTTTTTCTCGGTTGACCAGTTTGACTATC
>JAQFYE010005602.1:0-11758 GCA_034694305.1 Protaphorura glebata | reverse complement strand
GTTCTAGTATAGTTCCAGGAACTGGAACTGGAACTGAAATTAGGAACTCAGTTCCACGTGGAACTGAAACAACACTAACAAGGGACAGTAACCGTATGACAAATTAAAATTGGCATACAAATTGTACTCAACAGTCAGTCCGCAGAAAATTCAGAAATTCCCATACTTATTTCGAATGTTATTCATGCCAAGGTGTCGAAGATTATGAAATCCAGAAATAAACAGAAAATAATACAGAAAAAAGTTGATACTTCGATACATAAATTGTTCGTGACAATGATTTTATTATTCCAGTTTTTCAACAAAAATGGTAAATTTTTAAAGACAGCAAAAATGCTTCTTTTTTGTGACCAAGTCAGTTTGAGTAAAATTTACGATATTATACGTTGGTGAATTTTTGGTTTTGATTTGAAAAGAAACAGTATTAATTTTCTAAGACAGCGCTGCTTGTTATGGCTATCTAAAATTAATTTTACACACGAGAGTGTCCCTTGTAGATTTTTGGTAAGGCGTTTGAGTGTGTGCCTGTAAAAATCCCGGAGTTTTATTTTTGAAAGACGCCGACGAAAAGAACACGACTCATTAGCAGAGATGTAGAATTAGACGAGAAGGATGGAATGGGCCGAGATGGGATGGATGGGGTAGAAATTCAGTCACCGGTGATGCCCGGGCTTCAAATGATTTATCGGTAGAGGAAATATGCTGACAGAGTCTCTCCTCTGACTTACCCGCCTTAATTGCGACAAATTCCCATAGGTTAAATTCCCCGTGAAAAGTGATTCTTATCTCCCGGGTAGAAATGAAGGACTCCACGTCGTACCGACGCCGCCCAGGAATATCCACGTACAGACGATGAGTACCCGGGACCGGGTCATTGAATTTGTGGCTCATCAAAAATAAATGATCTGATCGTAGGGTATATAATCCCATAAATTCAAGGAAATGGGTCAGTGCACCATCATCACCAACAGACAGACTTTAATTTTTAATGATCTCAACCTCACATATATTACGTCCGTCCGCACTTTCCAAATGAAATCTATGCAAGAGCAGGAAGAGGGTTGAACAATCACAAGACAACTCAAAAAACTGATGAGAGCAATTTGATATATGGATTTATCGGATCTGGCATGAAACTGGGATATTTCACTATAAAAAGCCACTGTTTTGATAGCATAGTCGTACTGGCAGCCCTTTCCGTTTTACTATTGTAAGAGATCAGTCTACCCCTGCGGTCGAAATGGTTTGGGTCACTTTTCAAAGAAGCTTTTTTCATAATTTCGTCAAATGCAAAACTAGTACCAATTATGTTGTATGAACACTGTTAAGCAGATTGTACTACGATTAGATTGTTTCACTTCAAATAAAATTCCGCTACTGGCGATCGTCCAATATTTGACCCCAACTCCGAATAAAGGTTCAAAACAGTGGGATACACATTTTGAATAGAATTTAATACAATGTACAAGAATTCTACAAAGTACATGAATTTAAAATTCAGCCATAATAAATCCAAAAAAATATTCTCTACAAAATGTAGTGTGGGTTATGTGATGAACATGTTTGGACACAGGAATTTGATACGATAACATATAAAATCTGTCGGGTCACTATAATTGTGTTATTTCAAAAACTAATTTCGACAAGAAGCTATGCGTTTTACGTATGGCGATCGGGGTACACAGTAACACAGTCGAAGAAGACATTGAACCGGTTGGATTGGATAATTCTGCTATGAATTTCAAATAATATCAATGACGTTAGATTTCAAATTTTCCGAATTGTAAGGACGTTAGACTTGAAGTACGCGTACATACTACGAGATATTAAATTAAAATTGGTCTTAACATTGTGACTTATTGATTTTTTCTTAATTTATTCATTTCCCAAGACGAACTTTTTAGAAATATCCAAAAAAAAGTTTCGAGTTCAAGAAGTTGTTTGATGGATTTAAAATGTTAAAGCTTTTTGAAATTATGGTATCAGATTTCACTGTAGGTATGAAGTTTAATTTATATAACCATGAACCATGTTCGAAATTCTTGGGAAGAAAGTGTGTGTACAATAACATTTAGAGTATTAAGAATTTTTAGTGCTATGAATCTTATCGAACGGTAGATCGTAATCGGAGGGGTCAAATTTTTGTATTTTAATAATCTGCCTGTTAAAGTCTTACTAAAATCAAAGGGGAAAAATCAGTAACATATTTAGGAATTATAACGGAGAATAAATGTTATGCAGTAAATGCTTCATGAAACATTCTTTTATATTTTGCCTAAAATTCTCAGCAAATTATAAAGATATACATATTTTTGACAATGGCAAGATTGGTTAAAAATTGAAATTCTCTGGTGTTCCATTCTTTACATGTCACATCCATGTCAATTTTAACGCTCTTTTTATAGAGTCCTTTCTATTCTATTCTGTTCCTCATTAAAGGTTTGGATATTTTTAATCATACTACGTCGGTGTACTCAAGACATGACACGGGTGTTAAAATGCTGACCGAACATATATGTACTTTTCCAAAAATAAGAGGGTGACCAGTGGCAGACCAAAATTGCAGTGCCAGTGATGTGATGTGTCGTACTGTCCGTCTGCCAACTTAACTACTCCACCCTTCTTCAGTTTAAGCTCCGTTCCTCTCATGGTCCATAAATACACAGACAGGATGATAAGGAAGGGAAAAGGTCAAAGGATCATAAATGTGGTTCATAAGAAACGAAACATGAGAGGGGATAAGGATGGATAAGTGATTGATAAGGGTCTTCAAAATTCTGAATGAAATGTACAAGTGTATATTTAAGCCACGAGTTTTACAAGGAAACTGCTTTTCATGCACACAAACCAACCAAGGTAGATTTCCACAAATAATTAAATTAATTTTACATGCATCTTCTGGTTTTACATTGACTGTACTTTCATTGTAATATTTGTATAAGTATTTGATATGACATAAAATTCACTACGTCGCATATTGATCTCGTATGTCTGTCCTTTAGCTGTTTGTGACAAATGATAGAAAAATTAAGACCAACATGCATTTTGCTCAAGTTATCAAAATCGTGAGAACATAAAATTCATACTGTGTGTGGTTTACAAGAAATCAAGTTAGAAATAACCAAATAGTATAAAAATGTAGAAATCTGATCCAGATTAATTTTATTAGTTTGCACTTGGGCGTACTGTGCCTTAGCGTACGTAGTAGGTATTAATTTACTCATTGCGTACGTACGTTATTGCATAATGATTTGTTTGTGATGAAATTGTTATGTCCGTGCGTTCATTGGTGCAAATGCACTTCCGATGTTTTTTGAGACAAACATTTTATTTATCTTTATATGTTTTGCGTGAATTATGGGTACGTAAATCACTCGGTTAACTTGCTATTATATCATTTCTGTGATATCAATTCAATTTTCTGATTGGCAAAATTTTTGCAACGGTTTTAATTTTTTAATTAGGGGTTATAAGTAAAAATATATGGCAAGGTAGTAAAGTGCATTTTTGCATTTTGCAATAAATTAATGCAGCTGCAGGAATCAATTAGATTAAAATAAATTATAGTTCTTGATACGATTTTCTTAGTCACCCAATTATCATACTGTATTACGAAGGTTAAACAATTTGCTTATCTAGTTTCACGTAGAATCGTATTAGAGAGGTTTCACTGGATATGTATTTGTTTCATTTTGAAATGTAATTACCATAAAATGATTTGAAGGATTCGCTCAACCATGTCATATCAGTACGTGTTAATTAGCTCGAAGAAAGGGCATCTGACATGAATGACAAGGAAATGTCCGGACATGCAAAAAAAATATTCACGCATGCACGCTCAAGTGAGAAAGCGGGTCACAGTCCCCGGGGTTTGAAAAAGACCGACGTTTGAAATCCGAGTCGGAGGCCACACACCGGTGAAGGACCGACTGGGGGCCCCTTAAGAGTAAAGTCACCGCCATCATCATTCTTCATCCAGCCCGCACCCTTACCTCATCATTTTGGTCGCGTCGGTGAACGCGTCAATAATTACGTCGTCTTGTCATTAAATTTGACAAAGTTGAGTTTAGCCGTCTTTGGAATGACAGAAAAGTATGGAATAATGAAGGTATGTGAATGACTGAAGGGGTCAGAGGCCCTGCTGGTGGGAACAATGAGGAAACCCGATTCTCATTGTTCCTAATGGCTCAATGAATTGGCAATTTTGATACAAAAATCCTTTCATCTCTTCCGAGCTAACAGAATAAAAAATTACATGACCGCGTGTTGTTGGTTTTGTGCCGTCATGACTATGACCCATGCTGCGGTCACTGTGAGCAGGTGATAGCGCCGTGTCATGTCCCCACTAAAAATATTTTGCATTATTAGACTTCATATTATCATTCCATTACATTAAGCCAAGACAATGCCAGAAGATTGATTGGGTTATATCAACCGTGGAATTTCCCTTGTGCAAAACATGTGCCTATTTCTATAGTACCTGCTAGTACTAACAATTGATACCCAGTCATATAACTGTAGCTCAGAAAATACGTACTAGAATTAGAAAACTAATGATAATCGCAATTTTAATTATAAAAAAAGCATTCAACTTCAGCAATCTTAAGAAATCAGTGAGACGCAATGGATTTGGGAAATAGCTCCGTAATGCGTACAACATAGCACAATATGAGAATATAATTTATACTGACGAGATCCCCTGTACAGTCTATTCAGAAAAAAATTAAGCCAACATTACATTCGTATTATTGATGCACTTACAACAAATAAAGTACTATTTCGGCTGCAGCACTGTTACGTAAAATAATCTCTACTTTTTTAAGAATTACTTTTAAATTAATATTTTATATTTGCTTAACTTTTGAAATCGCTACCGAATATACAGCAATATTTTATTGTCATTTGTAATTTGTGCTTTCTCTGAGAATTTCTTTCTGGGATTCAAATAACTGAGGAATGTACAAATCTGGGTAAAATTGGACTGAGTTTACGAATTTTCGAACATAAAAGAAACTCACCTAACGAAGAGCGAATTCAAATAAATGTTCAAATTTTATTCGTCAGGTCCAATAACTCGTATCAGATTTCCAATCGCGATAGTCCACATTATTTTTTATTAACCGCCATTGTACATTTTAATATTCAAGTATGAATTAAGAATTCTATATTTATAGGTACCAGCAACATTTGAAGAAACACGATCACTCGAAACAACAATCAGCAAATAAAATTTTAAAACGTTAGTACAGTCGGTAACTCTAGCTCATGCTCAGCAGAACTAATTAAATGGCAATTTCCAGTAAACAATTACTGGAAGATGTGATTGAAGATAGGCACATAGAATTCCAATCTTTGTAACTAACTCCCCGGATTGGCTTGCTAACTCGTCGATTAAATCCAATATATGCTTTCATGCTTGTTATCTTTGTAAAAAGTTGATTTGGTCTCATTTGATACATTGAAATTTTTTCCTATTCAAATCCGATCCTATACCTGAATTCTGAAGATTCAACCAGATATCGCTCCGAATTTTTAAATTTTACTGACCAATAGAAATTGTCTACTTGTCAAACAAGTTATGACTCCTTATATTGTCCATTACGAGAATTCATTATTAATCCACTATGTAATTCATGCGAGTTCCTTCAAAATTAAATATTTGCAAGCCGTAAGTTCATTCACTTTTTAGTCGTAATTAAAACTACTAATGCATAGGTCAAATTTTTCTCATTGATTTGCCATGAACGAGATATTGACAGCAATCTATCAATACTGTTATTTTTTAATAGTATTCTACAAAGAATTCCAGCAAATCATTCTTGTAAAAATAGGCTTTCAGTTATTGATAGCATCTATTAATACTGTTATTTTTTAATAGTATTCTACAAAAAATCCCAGCAAATCATTCTTGTGCAAATAGGCTTTCAATTAATGATCACACACAATCGGAACACTTATATTTCCGCACCCAAATACATGAATTGTTACATTTTCAGCTAGTTAACGCCTTCTGAATAGATTTTAAAAAAATAACACCTGGATCGTTCTAAAATTAATTCGTTGTACATTTCAAATATATACTTCATTAATATCTAATTTAAAATAATATTCTTAACACAAGTCTAAGATGACCTTACCTTACATGATCAATATAATTAAATTCTGTTTTCGGGGCTACGGGAATCACCCAGTCGCTTCATTAAACCCAATTTTAGAAACTGCCAGGGATTTCCCCTATGAAAATTAGGTTTGATTTTAATTTTTACGTTACGCGGTACAAATATTGTGTCCATTCAAAAATCCATAAAATATCAATTACTTTTCAAGAAAATTCAAAGTGCAGATCTCTAAGATTACCGAGGATTCTGCTGTAAGATCGCTGCAGTGTTTAAAAATATTACAATTACAATTAAAAAAAATGAAACTCTTACACACAAAATTTAACCTTTTATCTTAATTAATTACATGTATCAAAGAGTTGAGCGTACGTTAGTCCATTCCACTAATTAAGTCGTAGTTTGGACAAAGAAGTCTAACAGTCTACTACAAATGAGGTACGCGCCAGAGCATTGCATTTGCCTTTGCAAACTATTCACTGTTCATTATTCGGAATTCTTCATCGTATGAGGGGTTCCTTTGGGCGGAGTTTGAAAAAAAGGCTAAAAGTCAGCAGTCGTCATTATTAGAACGAAGAAGATTTGGTAAAAGTCTTTTACTCTGAAGACCATATAGAGATTCCCATTCATTCAAGAACAAGAGTTGAGGGTGTATGGATCGTTTGGAAAAAATCGTCTCAAAGTGATAAGGATAAGAAAAAAGACACACACACTGTCCTGTCCTGTCCTGCTTAACTATCATTCAATTTTAAGATTGAACAACAAAGAACAACATCCTACTACGTGTGACTCATTCATAAAAGAAAAAAAAATAAGGTTCATTCTTAAAAATAAAAGGGTGCTTTTGTGTTGAAAAGTGTGAAGGATTTTATAATTACTACGACCCATTCATTCATTCATCCATTCATTCATACACACACAAATGTTGAACTTACATGAAAGGGGTGAATCCAACCATTGTTGTCTTGATTAAGTGATTAAAAGTCAAACTGAACAGAAACAAATACAAACAAGCAAAGTCTTTATGCTTACAGCGTATGTGAAAGTATAGATAGAATACAGGTGGTGAAAGCTGACTTTCTCTACCAAGTTCAGTTAATTAATTAACGGATTCTAGTGTGCTCGCTCGTGTAATTTTAATAAGACTTGAATTATAATTGTATTTACGGTTGTGAACATTGATATGGCTTCAGAGAGTGATCTGGCGGAGATTGATAGGGCGGCTGCTAAAGTTCTACAAGGCTATGATTGGTCACTCGTGTCCAATTCTAAAAAGTAAGTCTTTTTTAAAGAACTTTCGGCGAATGTGCACCACAGTGAGACCACCATAAAAACTGGACACATTTCAGGCGGTTCAATACTGAGAAGAACAGCTAGCGTGTTTATTTTCTATACCTGTCACTTAAAAAATGGTCCGCTAGTGCAGGTGGTCGTATAACTCATTTTAATCGTATTTTTTAAGAACCAGCTTGTAGCAAGTTTTCTAAGCCAAAACCTTTCCACTTCAATTTTTACGGTTGTTTGGTGTTCGGATCACTTCTGTAACAAGAAAAGTCATTGCATAATTGTGTGTCTAAAATTGCGTTGAGCGCGGGTGTCGGATGGCCAAATTCTAGCCCAGGAACTTGCGTGGCGTAAATAACGAGATTTTGATTCCCACACTCACAAGAAGTCCCCAAAAGAAATTCACGACAGACCGGATTATTTCATTTCGGGTAAATCATAAGATATAATAAACACGATGTGTAGCTCACTAATTAATTCGTATTTACAAACTTATGGTTGTTCAGATCATCCGAGTTCAGAATTTAAAAAATCGTTTATTTACGCCCGCACGCCTTGTAATCAAATAAATAAATTGAATTATAAAAATTTTTTACTTATAGATGTTGAGAATTCTGGTCTGGTATGTATATGTAGGAATATATATATAATATAATATATAATAATATATATAATATACTAATACATAATATAATATAATATATATATAATGTAGTATGTAGGAATAACTTTTAACCAATCCAATTTTCACGCAAAATTCAGGCGATGGTGAAACCTGTACTGGGTGAATTTAGATCATGTTATGATGCTCTCGGCAAACGAAATAAATTTAATTCTTCATTATTATCAATACACATTCGCCAATAAGCTTTCAACAAATCATGGAATTAGATCTATGCCATATTTAAAAAAGTAAACCAAAATTTGATCTGCCGACCAACGATCATACTTGAGGTCAGCACATTTGATCTACAGCCTCAACAGTTGGTCAGTGAGTCCAGATGACTTTATATATTAGAAGTTATTTAATCCCGAAAGTATTACTTCATGCCTGACCAGGAGTGGAATTTCTCCATCTTAAGTTTTACACATTGTACAGATATAAGTGAGCCGCGACCGTTTCAGAAGATATAATAAAAATATTTCTTTAGCTTAAATGTACGTATTGCACAAATTAAGCGCGTCAATTCTTTAAGAAATATTTTTTTGTTTTTGTTCTTAAAACATTCGTTGTGCTCGCGAAAAGGGCTATTGAAAACCTTAATTTGTAGTCCAGTAAAGTGAAGAAAAGTTATACTATGTAGTTATCCACTATGTATGTACGCTATTATCTACTATGTATGCATTATCACAATCCATTATTAATTAAAGTCGGAATTGCGGCACTCACCGACGGATCAATGTGAACACAAATATTACTGTGAGCTATTCCTACAAACTCTGAATAAATGTGAACAATAAAAAAAACAATCAACGTGTCAATAATAGTTAAAATTGCTTCGAATATCTATTACATTAGATTACAGTGTGTTTATTTCACCAACTCCACAGTTCACACCAATACATACTTAGAATGTCACATAAATATAAATTTTGTACAGTCTCTCATTCAGAATGAAGCCACACGCGACCCGAGCAAAATTAATTTATTAGTAAATTGTCATCATTTAAATACTTAATTTTGTCCCTCCATCAGGTCAAGTACTCCGAATGCAAAAAATGATCACGTGAAGCGGCCGATGAATGCATTTATGGTCTGGGCCAAGGCAGCACGACGAAGGCTGGCAGAACAATACCCACAACTACACAATGCAGAACTCAGCAAAAGTTTGGGGAAACTTTGGAGGTGGGTAATGCGTAGGAGTAGAATTCGAATTTTAATATTTATTAAGGTTAAGTAGATGGGGGAGGGGTGGGGGTTGAGAGAATTTAATCAATCCGTCGTAGGAACGGGTACGAGTACATACAGCTAATTATAGTATTGCTATGTGGAGGGTTCGATACCTGGGACTTTGGTTTTGAGGTGTTTCTCCATTGTAGTATTATTATTCATCTAGGGGTAGCTTTCAAAGGCGACTTAAAATAAATCGAATCTCCTTCCGAAAATAAGTGTCCAACGATTAATGCTATTATTAATAATACAGGTTTATGCCGTTCTTACTAATTTTAATTTTCTGGTGCATTAGAATACAGAGCCCACGAAGCATTTTTAGACAACACTGTTCATTACCTGTAAAAATTAAGACATACTTGAACATTCATGAAATCCGGCGAACGGCCTCCTGAAGTTGAGAAGTAAGAGCATGCGAAATATGAAATGCTTTCACGAAAAATACCACAATAGTCAAACCAGAATAAATCTCTATGAAACCCGTATGAAGAATGGTCAATGCAAAGCAAATACGAATTTTTATTTCTCAAGGGAATCATTAGCAGAAAATGATCCGATGTGGGAACTACATACCATGTTATTACGTGACAATGAACGTTCGACAGACGCTCAAATCCGAAACGCGTATATTCACCGACGATTTTTCAACACTTTCGAGAAAAGGAGTGTGTCAAGTTGGGCAAGTGTCCACGACAAGCCCGTTTACTTAAGTACAGGGTGTATTATAACTAATTATGCAGTTCATCTACAACCTAAGCTACGATAGTTTCTAGGAAGCAGATACCGTCAAACCTGAGGTTGACACATTCCCTAGTAAATGATGACTGTAAAGAACTACGAACCACCCTGTGCACTAAACTTGAAGAATTTGACAGGTACCCTTAACCCTGGACTTACTTTTAGTTCAATTTAACACAAGGGTCATAAAACTTTGGAGCCCGAGTCGGACCGACTCCCTGGACAGTTAGGTCCATGAATGACACACACGTAGACTTATTTGACCTTACTAGAATTGTCAGACTGGACATAATGACGTATGGGTCCTTACTTAACCTAAAATCCCCCAGGTGGTCCAGTACTACATACTCATTTTCTTAGAATTGACCTGCTCCTTGACCATTAAATACAGTTTTATGTCATCCTCATCTGTCCGTTGTTTTTGTTATTCTACGACGACACATTTTGCGTGTATTTGTGACTTGAGATTTTGTGGAGGTCAGCGGATGTTGCTCAAGTCCAGGTCTAACGAGACGAATTGGGGTTGGGTTTAAGTTTACTTGGAAAAAAAAATGTTATGTGTATAAATAGGGCCGCGTGACATGGCGTAATTATCGTGTCGAAATTCAGATCTCATTTCTGATAAAGGCCACGCGCCTAATACTAACACGTAATCCGATTTATGCGTGCAGTCCCAGTCCCAGTCAATTGAGTCGTATCAGGGATCGACTAATCTCGTCTGACTTACTTACTCAGTTCTTTGATGACATCAATAAATTTAATTCGTTTAAAGTCAACAAATTAATCAGAAAAGCAGACGGGATGTTATATAATTAAACAATAATGATTAAGTTAAATGATCGGTTGATAAAAATTAGATCTGAAATCCCGACATTGTTAACTGTTTTATCAATACAGGATTTGAGTGGTCCAATACTACATAAAGTGTTATATTTATAACACTTTAAAAATCTCAATAACTTGATATCAGGATTATACGAAACCGAAACGATTCGAAGAAATTTTCAGCTAAGTCTTGACAAATTTTTGGAATCATGCGGCTTGCGTAAACTGACACGGCACGGATAGGAATACCGATATAGTGTTCACTAATTTGTGTAAGACGTAATTTCAAATCAGTCTAATCACCAATCACCAATCATCAATCTAAATAATTAATTTTATTGATTACGCTGATTATTTTTCTTTTGAATGGTATTGATTTTATTTAACTTCGAGTTGTGTTACAAATATCCATATGTTCTCAAATGTTTTAGCGAAACACCATACCAATACATGTCAAAAATATCAAAGGTGGAAAGTGAAATTATATTAAACTGCTCACTGAAACGCTTCATGACCGTTACAACTCGATCCTTTCTAGTAAGAGAATTTGAGATTTCACTAAAATCTATGTTAAACCTCGTTATAAGGTCTAAGAAAGAATTCGTGGTAAGAAACAAAATCTGAAAGGCATAGGCTCCGGATAACGAACTATTAAAATAAAATAAGGTCTTGACCCACCCAGGCGAAGTAACAACGTACGCCTTTTCTGGTCTCGTTGTCGTACGTTGTAAGTAACTAGAAGTTAGTGCCCCACTATGTGTAGGGTGACCAGAGGTACTGCTTTGAGCAGTACTATACTGTTTTGGAGACCGTGATACTGCATACTCTCGATTTTTCAAAAATTCCCGAATTATACTGCTTTTGAATGGATGTCCTACCAGTACGCAAATTTTTGGAAATATCA
>JAQFYE010005601.1:0-11759 GCA_034694305.1 Protaphorura glebata | reverse complement strand
AAATCTCTTTAGTATTGGGGCTACATGCTACAGGATTTTAGAATATTCTCAAATATTAAATGCTTGAAAATTTAACAGCGTTACTGTAGATCAAATCTCTTTAGTATTGGGGCTACATGCTACAGGATTTTAGAATATTCTCAAATATTAAATGCTTGAAAATTTAAAAGCGTTACTGTAGACTAAATCTCTTTAGTATTGGGGCTACATGCTACAGGATTTTAGAATATTCTCAAATATTAAATGCTTGAAAATTTAAAAGCGTTACTGTAGACTAAATCTCTTTAGTATTGGGGCTACATGCTACAGGATTTTAGAATATTCTCAAATATTAAATGCTTGAAAATTTAAAAGCGTTACTGTAGACTAAATCTCTTTAGTATTGGGTCTACATGCTACAGGATTTTAGAATATTCTCAAATATTAAATGCTTGAAAATTTAACGGCTTTACTGTAGATCAAATCTCTTTAGTATTGGGGCTACACGCTACAGGATTTGAGAATATTCTCAAATATTAAATGCTCTAGAATTTAACAACGTTAATCAATGTACGTTCGGGCGGTTAACTGCCACTGGGGCAATGTGCGCACTGTGCGCATCCTTGTCGAGCCGACTCTGTCGTGACTCAGGAGGTGCCAAAAATTGAACGCACTTATTTTCCGTCAGAACTCCGGAAAAGAGTACTGGACAATTTTGAATTAAAATTCTTGTGTCGAGTTTTTTCTTTCAAGTAACAAGAAATCGCGACAAAATTAGATAGCTACTAATGTCACTTGACCCTCGAACTGATTAATTCAAAACATTAGAGTCGTGTGACTGTAACGGGCCACGGGGGCGGACGGGCTGTAATTTTCGGTCCCAATTCCAGGAATTTTGTTCCGGTGGTGGAGTGGCGGATAATTTTTCAATTCTTGGCATTTAAATTGAGAGTTGTTCACTTTCTTATCGGCCATCGGCGGTCATCATGTCTTTAAATGTGACTGACGCGGAGGTCCGTGATCACGACAAACTTCTCCAGACTTATCGGGACAAGAGAACAAGGTGTGTTCACTGTGAACAACTGATTATGGATTGGGACACCGCTCGTCCATTGGCATGTCTTCATGTCTTGTGCAGTGAGGAGTGCTTGATTGCAAATAAAATCGGTAATTTTATTTACTAATTAATTATTTAATTAGTTATTAATTAATTTATATAATAACTCATCAGTCAGTCGTAGCGTGCATTTTATTATAGTCAAGCATTTCACTGTAGGTTGTCAAGATGCTGTGGGATGAAAATAGACAAACTGGGTATTAATTAATTTTAATACAATTTTTGAAAATTGATTTTGACTTGACTCTATTTCTAGATGACTTGTATGATTGTCCAACTTGTCACTTGTCAGTGGACGCAAATGGTCTTGAGACCTGGAGGTCAATTGGATTGGCTATTTTCCGGAATGAAGCGTTCTTGACTTGTACCCATTGCTTCAAGAAAGTTCCAGCAATTTATTGGTGTGCACAGTGTCCGGATTCTCTTTGTCAACCATGTAGAGAAGTAAGTTGTCAATATCTCAATGCGGATTCCATCTGTGGTCATGGTCGAGATGTCAATCTGAAGAAATTGATATTTCCGTAGTATTGAAAATTGTAGTACGGTTTCAGTTCAGGCATTTTTCAGGATTCATTCATAACTTCTGGGAAGAGAAATTTCTTTTTTTTGTGGCATTTATACATTTCGCTCACAATTTTTTATCCCAGATTTTCGTCATCCTTCCTGTATTGGTTCTCGTGAGAGGTTTATTTGTGGATTTCTACCTTATTTCTAAATCTATGTCCAGATTTTATATAAATTTGTCTTTTTCTCATTTGATTTCTGTATGTTTTTGTCTTTTTACAGTCACATCTGACGTTTGTGAGGACTGCCAAACATACATTGACTTTGTTTGACCCGAATAGAATTCCGGACCCCAAAAATCTTGAAGTGGTTTGTGAGAAGCATAATGAAAAAATTGTTAAATATTGCATGACTTGCAATGAGGTCGTGTGCTCATCTCCAAGTTGCTGTCGTCCACACGCTAATCACGAACTCAAAATTATTAAGGATTTTGTCAAAGAATTTCGAACCAAGATTCAAAAGGGTGCTCAAAATATGAGGTCAGTTTTCGATGAAAAATATTATCACAAATTAAAAATGTGAAATATTCATGTTTCTTTATGTCTAGGTCTTACTTCTTTCTATACTTATGTATGCTTGTTATTTGTAATAGTGCCTTTTTGAATTCCAGGTATATTTGTTAAATTTTGGGTTTATCTTTCTGGTTTCTAGGTATATTTTCTGTAGGGGTTTATCTTCTTCATTTCTACGTATATTTTTAATTTCTTGGATTATCTTTTAATTTCTAGTTATATCTGTTAAATTCTGGGTTGATCTTCTTGAGTTCTAGGAATATATTATGTTATTTATGGGTTTATCTTTTCGATCTCTCGGTATATTTGTTATTTTTGGGATCACCTTTTTGATTACTATGTATATTTGTTAAATTCTGTGTTTATCCTTTTGATGCCTAGGTACATTTGTTATTTTTGGGTATATCTTTTTGAATTCTAGGTATATTTGTTAAATTCCGGGTTTATCTTTTTGATTTCTACGCTATTTGATATTTATGGGTTCATCTTATGATTTCTAGGTTCATCTTCTTGATTTCTAGGTATATTTCTTATTTCTTGGTTCATCTTCTTGATTCTTAGGTATATTTGTTAAATTCTGGGTGTATCTTTTGATTTTTAGGTATATTTGTTAAATTCTGGGTATATTTGTTATTTCTGGGTATATCTTTTCAAATTCTAGGTATATTTGTTAAATTCTGGGTTTACCTTTTTGATTTCTAGGTATATTTGATATTTCTGGGTTCATCTTATGATTTCTAGGTTCATCTTCTTGATTTCCATGTATATTTCTTATTTCTTGGTTCATCTTCTTGATTCTTTGGTATATTTGTTAAATTCTAGGTTTATCTTTTGATTTCTAGGTATATTTGTTAAATCCTGGGTATATTTGTTATTTCTGGGTATATCTTTTCGAATTCTAGGTATACTTGTTAAATTCTGGCTTTATCTTTTTGATTTCAAGGTATATATGTTAAATTCTGGGTTCATCTTTCCGATTTGTACGTATATTTGATATTTCTGGGTTCAGCTTGTAGATTTTTAGGTTCATCTTCTTGATTTCTAGGTATATTTGTTAAATTCTTGGTTTATCTTTTTGATTCTTAGGTATATTTGTTAAATTCTATGTTTATCAATTGATTTCTAGGTATATTTGTTAAATTCTGGGTATATTTGTTATTTCTGGGTATATTTTTTGTTTTTGGCTTCACCGTTTTGATTTCTGGGTATATTTGTTAAATTCTGTATTTATCTTTTTGATTTCTAGGTATATTTCTTAAATTCCAGGTTAATATTTTTGAATTCTAGGTATATTTGTTAAATTCTGGGTCAATCGTCTTCATTTCTAGGTATATTTGGTATTTCTGGGTTTACCTTTGGATTTCTAGGTTTACTTGTTATTTCTTCATCCTTTTGAATTTTGGTATATTTGTTACTTCTAGGTACATATATGTTTTTCATTTCTTGGCGAAAAAATGAACGAATTTAATTTTTCTTAGTGGATTCCTGGCTCAAACAGTTTCTTCAATGGATTCAATCAAGGAAGTCAATGATGAAACTTTAAAAACTTTGGACCCGCAGAGTAATTCTGGAATTCTAAACTTGTTTGGAGCAGAATTTAATCGGTAACGAATTTTAATGTTTTTTGAAACTTCTAAATTCGATTAATTATTTTATTCTTTGCGTAGGATCGTGGATTTAGTTGCTCAGAGCGAAGTGTTACTGAAAGAGAGAGAAAGTTTGAAGAATTTCAAGCTGAATTCGCTTCGAAGTCGAGTCAATCAATTTCTTCATGTTATCGGCGACACTACAGGAATCTCAAATGAAATTATTACACAAAATTATAGGTAACATCTTATTTATAAGTTTTTTCATATATATTCAAGTCTAGAGAATTTCTTATTTTGAATACTGTCCATATTTCTTTCTCCTTCCTTTCGAGGTCCCTTGCCTTGCTTAATTTATTCATTCCTTACAGAATCTTGAATGAGCATTTTGAAGAAATCGAGAAAGGAATTGCGGTTTGCTCTGCCGTGAACGATGACACTGACACCATTATTGATGATTATTTGCCAGCTTTTCAACAAGTGACTGATCAACTGGAAATGTTGATTCAAGTTTTTTCCGGTGAACGTTCCCAAGGAATTCCAATTATGACAAGGCTTAATAGTCCATTCAACTCTGGGATTCATTATAGCCTATTGGCTGCAACTGCACAAAATGGAGAAGAAACGGAACACACTTCTATGGCTGGATTTTCTGAAAATGCGGCGAAGGTCACGGCCACTCCCAAAGTTTCTAAGAGTCAGAAGGATGTAGAAATTATGGAAGATACTCGCAGCGAATCGGAGGAAGATGAAAGAAGTCGAGGTCAAAGTCGCGGTAAGAAAGCAGAAAAGAAAATCACCCGTGCCACTGGGGAAACAACAGCAGCTGAGGCTACGAATCAAAGTCATCCATTTAAAAGAAGTCCAAGTGAACAATCTGATACTTTTTCACATGAGACTGACAGACCACATAGCAGGAAAAGGTCAGACAAATTTTCAATTTTGTTTTTTGAATTTTCTAAACTTTATTTTAGTAAAAAGAACGAAATGTATTAATTTACTTTCACTGTACTCTCAGTCTCGTTCTTAGAAAGGCCTGGCCTGGGAAGTAATTGTACAGCATGTGCGTTTACCATGCATTGCGCATGGTCACAATTATGTTTCATACGCCTCGTCCTTCGGTGTGAAGTGGTTTGCATGACGCAATCAAGGTAGAAGGACGAGACAACTGGTGTATAATTACATGCTGACTTCCCAGGCCTTTCTAAGAAAGAGACCGACAGTAAGGCATGGTCAAACATTGCACCGTGTGATTTTATACTCTGCCACAAGGGTTACCTTCCACCGACAAAATGTCTATTGGTGTATATTTTTAGTTTTTAAGATGAATTGTAATATTTTTTATGCCAATTTCCAGGAAGGACGAGTCTCCACCAGAAAGACGTACAACTTCTGTTGAATGTCTGAGTCAAATTCTCAACCCTGATGCTGATGTGAAAGAGACTGCTTCACAAAGGAGCAGTAAAAGTCCGGTGTGTGTCCAGCAAGTCGGAACCTCATCACCAGAGATGGAGAAAGGAAAGGATGAGAGATCAGAGAGTGGAAGAGATGTAGGTGGACCAAGCACGAGCAGATCTCAATCACCAAATCGAAGGAAGAATCGTCGACGTTGGAGTCAAGGGAATGACAAACCACTGAAATCTCGTAAGAAAACCAAGCCTAGCACACCATTACCCACGATCATGGCCACATCAACGGTAGACACATATGCATCTTCCGACGACATGAATGACATAGCAGGTATTCTAATTTTTAAAATGTATATCTTAATTATTTTCAAATAATACATCGAGAGCACGAGAAGGGCGTAATAGTATGCTGTCAGCCCGTGATGGGGTTTAATGCCTTGAGACTTGCATTGGTATCCTGGTATGTGGTTGTTTTAAAGAGGAATTTTCTCCATTGGTAAACTATGATGATTTTGCTTGATTTTATAGGTTCCAGAAGTGGAAGTAGGGATGAATCGACGTTACCGATAAAGAAGCGAAGACTTGATGAGAGTGCCAAGAATATGAGGACATCAATGAAGAAACCTTCAACCAATTCCCCTCATGAATCAGCGGTTTTATCAAAACCGAATGCTTCATCTAAGAAAAAAGGAAGGGATATTGCGGAAGTTTCAAATTACCAGAACGTATTTCTCCTTGAAGGGGTGGAAATTAAACGTGTCATTGCGGGGCCATTTCCAAACGCCAGAAATGCTTCTTTGTACGATAAACTTGAACCTGAGGAGCAATTACTTGTGGACAATGTAGTCCTCGGCCGGTTTTACCCCACTTTATCTTTATTTGAAATTAAGAATGAGGAGTTACGATCATTATATAATTACAAGGAACCACATTTGGTTTGTTTTGTTTGCCCGCACTTGGACACTAAAGTTGAAAAAGTTAAGGATAACCCATTTTATATTTTTTCCAAGAAATGTGCGTTCGACCGTCACTATGAGAATAAACATGTCAAACCTGTAAAATGTGATTTCTGCAGTGTTTGCTTCAATGATCGTAGACACAAGAAGTCGCATGAAGAAAGTAAGCATCGTGATGAGATGTCTTTGAGAACTCATGCAAAGACAAATAAATAATTCTAATCCTTGCCATGATGTTCCATTTTATTTTTCTCGTGAGGAGTTCCTTCTGTTGTATATCACATTATTGCTTCACTATTTATTGAAATAGGACAAACCGAATCGGTGATCGGTCATTCCTATTTAACATTATTGGTCACCTGCACTGCTAAATGCAGGTGAACTAAATGGATGAACTTGTCGCGTAAGTTTATTAGTTCAGGTCGATTGCGTTTGTTGGGTGTACTTTGATTATTTTCATTATTATCTCACCAGTTCTGCACTACTGACGTTAAGAACTCTGGTGAGTAAACGTCTATCACGACAACTTTATAGAGAGCTGAAAATTGTGTACATATACGCCACAGATATTTGCTCTTTGTTGTTCCCACCATAACCACCCGTGCGGAGTTAAATAAATAATAATATAAAAAAACACACAAAAAAAGAAGGAAAGGAACGCACGCAACAACACAATTACATATAAAAAATCTCATCCAGGCCTATCTCAGAAGGCAAAGTTCCAAAAACAGCGGCAACGTTTCCTCGCTGAATCGCCTTGCTTATTCTCTGAATGAGATAAGTCGTCGCCCGATTCTCTCCAGTAACTCGAGAAATTCTGCGTCTTATATCCGGAATGAGACGTTATACCTTCTGTCCCCCAAACGTCAGTAGTTTCGGCCGCAACTGGGACAAAAATGAAACGGTCTCGCAGGAAATTGTACCTTTTATTATTTTTTTCCTCCCCTTTTTGAGCTGCCAAACCCGGGCGTACCGAAGTCTCAGCTACTTAAGAGGGCGCCACAAGATATATTAAAAGTACAGCCTACTCTCCCATCTATACTCCTATTTGGACTTACTGTGTCGATAACATCAACGTACTCATTCATTCGCTTCTATACTTTTGTATAGTGATGTACCAAAATTTCGGTTGCCCGAAATTTTCGGCCGATGGCCGAATCCCGAATTTCTGCCCCAGGCCGGCCAAAATAAAAATTCGGCCAAAATTTCGGTTAACCGAAATTTTCGGCCAAAATCGACACCGAAACCGAAATTTCGGTTTCGGCTATAGACCAGTACCGAAATTTCGGTTTCGGCTATAGACCAGTACCGAAATTTCGGTTTTTTTGGCAGAAAGTCGATTTCCCTACATCTCTACTTTTGTAGATGGATTCATGTTAGTTATAATGTTCGCCCTGTATGTTGTGAGTTTTGCCGTTGTTTATTATTTCACTAAATTTATAAATTGTATCACATTCAACTCAAGGTCATATTTGATGACTCCGCTCATATCTGGATGTCCTGTGTCAATACACGACAAATCTTATTTTAGTTCCCTACGTGCATTGGGCCAATGCCGCAGTTGGATGAATCCTCATTCTTAATTATATTGAGTGACATTGTTTTTGGTAATGTTATTAATTTACTGTTGAGATGGGGTACCAACTGAGCTACGGATTTGAAATACGAAGTCAGTATTTTCGAAATTCTGAATTTTTGAACCCCGGTGTGTTCATTTGGGACACCCTGTACAATTGCTTTTTGTTCGTCATGAGTGATCGTGCATGCAGGACCCAGAATCGGGAAATTGTGTTACGTCGAAATAAATAAATCGTCATAGTCAGACATAGAGTCAATTTCGTTTTTCAGGGCACGCGGGAATTCTATTAAATATAAAATTCTTTTCTGACGAAAGAAAATAAATCTGACGGGAAAATAAAATAAAAGACAACACAAGACAGAGTGGTCTTGAAAAGTGCAAAATATGTGGACCTGACTGGAACTGGAGGACATTATTTGGATAAATTGTTTTAATATTTGTTTTACTAATTAAATCTCAACTTCTGAGAGTCAAAAGTAAGTGGACACTTAAAATTAATTAAATATAAATGTACGATTTGATTTGTTCTGAATGCTAAATTCAATGAATGACGAAATAACAGCAGTGGACAACCGGTAAATTCCATCTGCTCAAAAGTGGAATGGACTTGCTATTACAGATTTATATATGAATTGACCTAGACCGCTTTTTCATGCTGACGCCCTGCAAAGAATTTTTTAGATCTCAGAATAAATATGTTATCACTTTTTTTTTAAATAAATAAAAAATAAATTTGGGAAGTAGAGCGAAGACAAGTCAAATTCCGAATATCTTCAGTTTAATATGCCTGTACATTCATCGTACGACTTATTCGCTAATATTCGGTGACCCAATATTCGGTCAAACGAATACTTCGCTCTAAATCCATCAAAGTAGTGATGTACCGAATAATTGGCCGAATAAATTTTGCAACTGGTGTTCTCAATTAATGAATAAGGCCTAGGTCCCTAGGGTCTCAAAACGGAGAAAATACGAAAGTACATTGACCGAATATTCGGCAATAACGACTTTCGTATTTTCTGCGACCTGACTACCTAGAACTCTATTCCGTTGAGAACACCACTTTCAACAATTATTATGCCGAATATTCGGTACATCACTACATCAAAGGCTTCAACTTCGGACTTTCGTTCGTTGATAGAAACTCGGTTTGAGGAATATGGTCAACAAATTATTCTGTATTCTGTCAAGTACCGAATACAGAATATTTGGTCACAAAAATCCGTGAAACGAACTTGTATGGACAGGCATACCCGAAATTAAAGCCCCTGACGGATTTAGAGCGAAGAATTCATTTGACCGAAACCGAATTCGGTTCATCCCTAATAAGAAGTTCAATAATTTATAAAGTGAATGAATATTTATTTTTATTTGAATTCTATAGATGTCTGTCGATGGGGATTGCGGACGGAGCACAGGATTGGACTCAACGAGTATATTTGATTTTCCATCAATTAATAATCTCACCAGTCAAAATGATGGAAGCCATTCGGAAATGTACTTTTATTACAATTTTTGCAATTTTATGATATTTTTTTTTGTTTACAATATTCTTGATTATAATATTTCAATTTTGCTGATGAAACAGGATACCACAACGTCTAAGTAGCGGTGAGAATATGGACGACACCGTTCTTGATGTTGAAATTAAAGAAGAAATTGAAGTGAGTGACATATTTATACGAAGGTCAATTGATGACGAAAATGATGAAACAATTTTTCTTACCGAACTCCATGATCAACCGGCACCGACATCGATCGCGTCGAACAGCCGGACGGAAACACATTTATTACCTTGCACTCAAGTTTATAATGATGAGAAAGGAACTCCAAGTTCTCTTCAAACGCCAACAAGGAATAGTTCAATTATTTCGACGAATCATTTTTCTCCACCAAAAGTAAGCAATGAAATTCAAACGAAACCAGCAACAAGCATCACCCTCACGGAACATTTCCTGTGCGTTTTGTGTGGAATGAAATTTCCTACTTTTGTTGAACGTAATGATCATGTATTGGGAGTCCATGAACATAGTTTGTGTCGTCACACTAAACAGAAATATTGCAAGTATTATTTGTGTCGTGTCAATATTTCTATTCCAACAAATCACGTAATTAAAGTTCACCAGAGGAAAGTACTCAGTGCTCACACTGAGGAGAGACGTTACGGGGAGTCAAATTTGAAAGCCTTAGAGGGTGAGACGCCCGAGGAACGGAAACGTCGTAAAAGCAAAGAAAGCTCCAGACGTGGCCGTGAACGTCAACGACAGAGTGAGACACCTGAACAAAGAAAGGCAAAACTTGCGGCTCAGGCGGAACGACGTTTGGCTAATGAGACTCCGGAGCAGAGAACCAAAAGACTAGCAGTTCAAGCAGATCGACAAAGAAAATATTGGTCTAAGATGACGCCCGAGCAAAGAAAGGCTAAGCTTGCAATTTATGCAGAACGACGAAGAGAGCGTAGGGCTAATGAGACACCTGAGCAGAAAAAAGCAAGGCGTCCGGTTGATGCGAAAAGACAGAGAAAGTCTAAGCTGGTGCAAAGAAGCGGAACTCATACAGGTGCAGGTGCTTCAGACTTGGTTCAGTGGTGTGAATATGGTGAGATAACATTTGCATGGGAATGTGATCGGAAGTCACATGTTGGTTCATGTCAAGGAAATACGATTCATCCGTGATTATTAAGTGCCCGACAGAATTTAAATTGATTAAAAATTTAAACGCTGATTCAATGACTCATTATTTGTCAGGAAACTGAATAACACCAATGTTTTTTCATACATGATTGAGGTGTGCTCGCCTGCATTGCCTTGTTTTGTTTTGTTTTGTTTTTCTACACTAATCCCATCAGTTAATATTAAAATGAAATGTCTTCATACGCAGTGAAGTTGTGTATTTCTGGAATTATTCTTACGTTTTTGAACACGTACTAATGTGACATTGCCTGGTCAAAAGGGCAACTGAACCGACTTTCTAACTCGAAGGATCAGCTTTAAAAAAAGGAAAGACAAAACTATTTTGAATTTACAATTAACGGAAAACAAGTATTATTTACAAAAACCAGACAGTCACATAAAATCAAAAGTCTCAATTCACTGAAAATTATGTGAAATGAAATGTTTAAATTGAATATAAATTTACCCGTGGTTTTCATGTCACAGAACAAGAGCACTGTTTAGTGACTGGAGAATGTCAAAGTAAGGTCAAACTCAGTCAATTTAAGAAAAAAGTGAATGTTAAGTACTTTTAGGAATTAGAATCTGAAGCGTACGAGGGCAGTTCAAATTTAGATGCGAATATGTACCGTATTAAATTCCTAGAATTCCAAGAAAATTCTTGCTTATTCCTTAGGCGATTATAAGGATACTCAGAAATTTTTGTTACTTTCGGCCTTCAAGTTCTCGTGGAAATAAGGTTTCCAGTTGAGATTTGGCATTTGATATAGAAAAAACCAAATTTTTGTGAATTTCTGTCATCCAATTTTTATTTTGTAATTGAAAATCGACAACGGAAATTCACGAAAATTTGTTAGACACTCGGTTGGGTTTATCAAAAAGTAGTGTTCAAAAAATTTTCACTATCGAACTTGGACTAATGAGAATAAGTACCACATGGGTGTCACGAGACGACTGCTCCGGGTGTGCAGAAGGCAAAAAGAGTTGCAAGTCGTCGGCGTCTGATAAAATTAAACAACCGAAACAGAAAAATATTTTAATTATGGAATATGAAAGCTCATGCAAAATGGGTCCAGCACTATGATTTTGAGACGAAACATCAGTCTAATTTCGAAGCAGCGGTCCCATTCCTCACCAGAGATGCAAAATTTCACCACACCCATCGCACATGTTGTGGGTTCCATTTTTTCACAGACATTGACTATATTCACATAAATCGACTTTTCTTCCATGAAAATACAATCCATGTTGCACATCATCGCAAATTTGTGGCCAATTTCATCCACGCATTCCGAAATAAATAAATGTGGAACCTGATTTGCGGACTTTCTCCTCAAAATTCCGACAATCCGGCTCATGAAGCCTAAGTTGCAAAATTTGCACTA
>JAQFYE010005600.1:0-11759 GCA_034694305.1 Protaphorura glebata | reverse complement strand
GTCACACGTACTCAACCGCTCTGCGATGCAATCCCAAGCGATTTTATAGGCGCCTTCAAACGTAGACCCCAGGAGCGCTCGCATTCAATTTCTCTGTTATGAAGTTCAGAATTTCCAAATTCTGTGGGTGGATTGTGTTACTAGAATTTGTTGAGGAATCTGAATCTGAAAGAATGAAACCGATCCGACTTTCCCGACAAAAGTTATAAGGCCCGAGAGGTTTTGAAGATTTCTTATGGAGGTGACTGTCTTTTTATTCGAGTTTGAGTACACAACGCGTCACGGTGGGTGGGTGGGACGTCTCGGGGTCCGATTTTGCCTTCATGTGTTAGCCTTCTCTTCCCTTCTCTATTCAAAATTCCCTAGCTACAACTACGAATAAATACCTTTAAAATATTTCGTTTTATTGGAAGGCGGAATTATATTTGCCGAGTCACTGGTTCAAATATACATTAATACTTCAGAACTCAGAAATCGACAACCTTGAACACTTCATTAATTCTTAATTGAAATGCCTACTTCAACTAAGAATAAATACCTCCATTGTTTTATTGATAAGCTTACATTTATTCCTGAGTCAGGATCCAACCCAATACAAATAATACTTTAAACCTCAAAGGCTAACATTATAGAATCCTTTGAATTTAAATAAGAATATTTCCAATAGGTCAGCATGCACTTACTGTTTGCCCTGTCCGCTTTTTAAATAATACAATTCACAACAAAATTTGAGCATCCAATTAATTATCTCCGGAAATCGATCTTGCAATTTGTAATTATATTTATGCCCTTAGAAAATCCTACTTAAATGTAATTGCAACATGTAGTCGAATTTATATTTATTACACATAATTTTTTGACCAATAAATGTAATTATATCTCCATGTCATTCGGATTGAGATAATATTTAATAGTTATTAGTTCGTAATTTTTAATTGTACATTTCGAAATAATTCATTTTGAATGAAATTCTGCCATTCAGCCCATTCTTTACGATACGGTAAATAATAACTAATCTGTTTATTTCATATGTCTCCGTCACTACTGGCACACCTTGTATAGTTTCCGGGGCCAGAAATCGTCCGATGAATTTGGCCTTGAATGAGACAATTTTGAAATTATTTCAATTTTGAACCACTAGAAGACGCTGAAGAAAGTTTCCTAGTATGAGTTTTCAAATGGGCTTTGAGTTTATGGTCATTTCTATAAGCTTTTGGGCAATACGTGCAACTATAGGGTTTTTCCCCAGTATGAACTCTTAAATGTGATTCTAGATGGGGCTTTTGAGTGAATGCTTTGTCGCACATTCTACATACGTAAGGTTTTTCCCCGGAATGAGTTCTTAAGTGCAGTACCAAGTTATTATTACAGTTAAAAGTTTTCGAACAATTCTGACATTTGTACGGCTTTTCTCCAGTATGACTTCTGATATGTGTTTCTAAATGTTCACCCCGAGAATAACCCTTAGAACAAATTGTGCAGATAAATGATCTATCTCCTGTGTGTGTTTTTGAATGTTTATTTAGTCTCCATTTGTCACGACATTTTACTGGACAGATAGGACATGGATAAGGCTTATTCTGAGTATGTGTTTTCTCATGCCCCTTCAGATGAGAATTTTGAGTAAAGGTTTTTTTGCAGATTTTACATACATAAGGTTTTTCCCCTGTGTGAGTTCTTACGTGTAGATTTAATGTGTTCTTAAAGGTGAATGATTTTGGACAAATTTGACATCGAAATGGTTTTTCTCCGATATGAAATTTCAAATGTAATTTTAAACTTGAGTCAGTAGTATATGACTTCCCACAAGTCAAACAAGGGAATAGTCTTTCCCCGGTATGAGTATATAAATGATGTTCTAAATGCAAAACAGCCCGGAATGTCATCTTACAAAAATCACATTCGTATGGCGATCTCCCTTTCTTCCTTGCACTGTGCTCGATGAATTGTTTTGCTCGTAACTTCTTGAGGGGAACTTCTAGCCGAGTCGCGGGTTCCAATTTCCAGTCCCCAGAGATTTGTCTGCAAGTGTCCGATGAGTCACTTCCACTATTTTTGATAAAGTTAAAAAACTAGCAATTAGTATTTTTTAATTTTAATTCTTTACTTTCGTGTGGTTTTACTAAGTTTTTCTATAACTTATTCAAGTTCCGCAACAATTAAAGAAACCTCTGCTCATCGCAGTTGCATCTAATTCCTTGATTGGAACTACTGAGTTCCACTTCCAGTTCCAGTACAATAGAACCCATAGTACCTTTAATGAAAACCCATATTTCAGTGGAATCCCATGTCATAAAAAGCCACAGTTCCAAATAATGGAAACTAATAGACACCGTGCGCTCGTTAGAGGCGCTACTGTTTTCCCCCCTCTTCAAGGATGAAGAACTGTCTCAACAATCCCCCCTCTTATTCTCTTATGGAAATTAACATTAAGAAATTTACTTTTTAAGACGGCCGAGAATTATTTATAAATTGAATTTTACGGTTCTCTCTTTTGAATTCATTGAATGGTAGTATTTCTTTCACTAATAATGAAGGTTAGATAGCCATAACCTTACCCAATTTTGAACTAAGAATTTTCAAAGTGAATGTATTCTTGCCCTTGGCTGTTATGAATCGCTCGCAATTCACTCGAACGAGATGTGCTCCCGCCCGCCGCCAGTCTGGATTCTGGCGCTAACCTTTAGGACTGCACGGAGCCTATAGTTCCAGAATATTGAAACACATTCATATTTCAATCGAAAGAAATATAGGAAATAATAATTTCTATCTAGTACTCTGGGTAATGCATTAAAAATTATAACATTAGTTGAGCAAATGATAGTTTGTATCCTGTGTCCTCTGGGCAATCTTTGTATTGGAAGACGGTGACAGAATAAATTCAATTTACATTTGTTTTGAAAAAAAATAGCATACATGGAACCCATAGTTCCATGTCGCGGGAACCCATAGTTCTAGATTTATTTTCTGAATACACCATACCATATAACTGAACAAAACTCAAAATCACGACTGAAATCATTGTCTCAAATTCTTTCTTTTGGATTTTTTGGAAGACATTTTGTATGTAACAAATATTTGTACCTCTCCGCTCTCTAGTTTTTTTTTTTTAAATTTTCTGTAATGCATCCGATGCAAATCATACAACAATTATTCGCGATGGGAAATTCGGCATGCATT
Source organism: Protaphorura glebata (assembly GCA_034694305.1). Classification (NCBI taxonomy): domain Eukaryota; kingdom Metazoa; phylum Arthropoda; class Collembola; order Poduromorpha; family Onychiuridae; genus Protaphorura; species Protaphorura glebata. Next base: position 8,579 of record JAQFYE010005600.1, on the reverse strand, counting down.
TTAATCCATGATTTTTCAACCCTTATACCTACTCGTAAGGACATAATCACCATATTAAGAATATCCTGTTCTCTTTTAAAAGATGAATACAAATATATTGAACAACTCAATTCAGAATTTTTGAAACCAAACAGAACTTATCAACACTACCTCTATTTAAAAAAAAACTTAAAACAAAAAGCATTGACAGTTTTAGAGTGATGAAAACAAATATCGACTTCAGAGTAAGAAATATTGACAAAGCTAAAACCAAAAACAATTATTCGAAATAAAAATTCAATCAGAAATTATATTTATTGTTTTTTTTAGGATATTTAAAAAACAAATCAAAACAAAAACATTACCTAAAGTTGTAGATGCGGTTTCCAATTTTATTGACCGCTTCACTCACTTGTAGATTCGTCTCCAAATTACAATTCATTTTACAAAAATGGCAATGGCAATATTTTATAAATTGCACTTTGAAATATTCCACATTTCCGTTATCCGTTCTGACATTTTATTCCCTTTTATTTTTGAGTTATTTTCGCGCCCTTCAAGTTGTTTGTGATAAACACTTAGAGGGTAGTCCATAAGTCGTACAATTCATCTTACTGCCAGGGGTACACCGTTTAGACCAAATTAATAGCAACTGTTTTCAGTTGCAGGAGGATTTTTATCATAATGAATATGTCTTACTTCTAATCTAGTGGTATTTCTTGTGCCAAATCTTTAATATTTTAATTCTGATCCTTATTCCTGGCACACCCTGTACGATTTCAGAGGCATAGAGTCGTCTCAAGAATTTGGCTCCCAAAAATTAAATGAGGGAATTTTGAAATTATTTCAATTTGAGAATCACGACCACGACGTTGAAGAAATGGTTTGACCACATAATATTTAATCAAAAAACTGTTTATTAATCAGTGATTACTGGAATTTGACAGTTTTTTTAGACGCCCGCTGGCGTCCAAGGTCAATTGGAGCCACTACTTTTTGATTCATTATTTTCCGATTTATCATTTTTTCTGCCAAGGTGAGAAAATATTTAAATATAAAATTAAAATAAATTCACTGATTAATTAATTGGAATTGAATTTCACTTCAAAGGTATGGTAAATGATCGTGCAGGTCATTTTCGTAGAGCGTGTGTTGCTTTCCATTTGGTTTGGAAGGATACCCCTAGTAGTAAGGAGAGAAATTAAAGTTAAAATTAAATCAGATTTGCATTTTTTTTCTAGGTCTAGGTAAAAAATAATCCTGGACGGCAGAGACCATGGACCTGAAGAATAAATTCCAAGAGATGAAATTAGCGGAGGATGCAAAGATCACTGAACATATTTTTGACTCAAAGGATGAGGAAATGGAAATGGAAGTTACTGATGAATCAGTGCCAAGACACAATGGTCCGATTGTGATTCTCATGATCGGATTGGCGGGTGCTGGGAAAACGACCCTCACTCAACGGCTGGCTTCGTACGTTTACAGTGTCAACAAAAAACCTTATTTAATCAATTTGGACCCTGCCTGTACTGACCCTCCGTTTCAGGTCAATATTGGTAAGTGGAATTTTATTACTTGTGGTCGTTATGACTTTTTTTTTATAAAAAAGAGATAGTTTTTTGAAATCCTCACTAATTAATTGTGAATTAATTGTCTCCTTACAGATATCAGACATACACTGAATTATAAATCGATTAAAGATCAGTACAACCTTGGGCCAAATGGTGGAATCGTCACAGCCTTGAATCTTTTTGCAACCAAATTTCACCAAGTCAGTTCATTTTAATTTTCAATCTATTAATCGAATTTATTATTGTAATTCCGTCGTAACGGGTTAATTTTTTTTTAGTAATTTCTGCAATCTCAATCACAATCTGGAATTTAGGTTATAAAGATTGTCAAATAATAAAATTTTGATTCCAGGTGATTGAAATTCTGAAAGAGAGACAAAAAGAGTACGACTACATTTTGATTGACACACCAGGTCAGATTGAAGTGTTCATGTGGAGTGCTTCAGGTCAAATCATCATGCAAAGTCTTGGACAACTTTTCCCAACGGTCATTGCTTACGTCACGGATTTGAAGTTGAGTGTCAATCCTATCACATTCATGTCAAACATGACCTACGCCTCTTCCATCATCTACAAAAGTCATCTTCCAATGGTACTGGCTCTTAATAAGGTAATGTCATTCAAGGTCAAGGTCAAATTACGTACATAGGGAAAAATCGCATATCTTATAATAATACATTAAATTAACTTAATTGACCTTTAACCAGGCTGACCAAATTGACCCAGCCTACGCCAAGGAGTGGATTACAGACTTTGAGTCCTTCCAAGCGGCCACAAGAGATCTCCCTGGTTATTCGGCCAATTTGGCCTCTTCTCTCAGTTTATTTCTGGATGAAATGTACAGTGTTCTCGACTACTCCGCCATTTCCGCCCACACTGGACAAGGACTCAAGGAATTCATCGTAGCAGTGGACAAGGCAGCGGATGAATACGAAGTGTGAGTTCAATTAAATTAATAGTAATTTAAATAAATAATTAAAAATATAAAATTAAATAATTTTGTTATTGTTATTTTGATTTGCAGTGTGTTCCGTCCATATTTTGATAAAATGAAAGCAAAGTCCATTCGACAAGCAGAACGGAGGAAAAAGGCAGCAGCAGCTCGTGGACGTGGAACTGGAGATTCTTCAGTTTTTTCTATTTCTGCGTCAATGGATGCTGGACTTGGACTGAGGGTGGGGTTGGAGGAGGATGATGAAGACACCAGTTCAGAGGAGGAAGATCGGGACAGAGATGAAGATGGTAACATTCGGAACTTAAATTAAATATAATAAAATGACATAAAATACTAAAGTCTTAATGTACTGGGTGTTTGTATCTCTTAGACTTTGAAATTGGCGCGTCAAAACTCAATTAAATATTTGATGACGTCGACGTCAGTGCAAAAAAAATATTGAAGAAATCAGAAAAAAATTAAGTACAAAATTTCTCAAAATAAAATTCAGAATCTAAAAATATTAAAATTTCAAAAGAAAAATCAAACTTTAGAAAAAACATTTTCAAACCTATGTCGTCAAAGCAATTTGGATTTCTTTTTCAATTTTGAATTTAATACTTTTTATTTTATTTTTAAATTTCAATCTTTTTTGATTTTCGATGACGTTTTTTTTGTATTGACGTCAACAAATATTTAATTGACTGAACGATGCGCCGATTTCAAAGCAGTCTAAGATATGAGAAAACAACCCTCTATATCTCAATTTATTTTGTTAGATGATGAGGAAGTGGATTTCCGACAAATGATGGAAGTAGAATCGAGGAAAAGAACAACGAAGGCGAACCAACCTCCAGTCCAATAGGAGAATGACTAATATATTTGGATTTCTTTATTCAGTCGATTCCATAATAAAAACATTGTTCCGAAATTGAGAATATTGAAAATTGAAACACTAATTTTGTGGGGTGGGTGGCACTACCTAAAACCTTTAATAGAAAAGAGAAAACGTTGAGATTTCAAGTGCGGGTCATATTACACAATGATAATTTTTTGCAAACCGTAGGGATGATAGATACAACTGATGTGGAAGACGGTATGTCTAATTACGCCAATGAAATTAACATAAATGGCCGCCAGTAGCTCCTGTCCCTTTGTTAAAACACGCGCAAAACGGTATTTTTGACCAACACCAGTATGTATCTACTATTTAACACACCATACACCGTAATTTACATTTATAATTATCCCAAATGGTCGCTCCGCCACCTTTTTTAAAAACGGGCAGAACGGTATTTTCGTCCAAACCAAGTATGCATATCCACTATTTAAGATACCAGTGCAAATTCTGTGTGAAGTAATTTCAAAGGAATTTTGTTTAGGAATGAGTCCTTAATCCCCTTGGAATTACTTTAGACTTTGAACCTATCGCATCACTTACTTGTTGAGTTACATCCGAGATCCAACAGTGAAGTTAAATTCTATTCTAGACCGTGAGTTGATATGTTGACAACGGGACTAACTTATCAGTTGCGATGAGTACAATAAAACAATGTACTGAGTCATGAGGAATTGTGGGTCAGTCTTGTTATTTGTTTATTGATATTTTACTTAAAGTTAAGGTTTGACAAAGTGTGAGTGGCAGAGCCACTTAAGGCTATCACAGACCACCAATTTTCCTGCATCAATTAGAAGAGCATCAATTAGATTAGTAGAAGTGAGGAACTGGACAAACCTAAGAGACACTGAGTAGGGACATTCTCCCTGCTCAGCTTCTCTAAGATATTCTTATCCATGTCTTCCTCCCTTACTGAGTGTGGAGGAGCCTTTTATACCTGACTCTAACAAAGGGTCAGTAAGAGGAGATGGTGACCAGAAGGTCAGACTATAATTAATAGAATAAAAATAATTCCATACAAGGAATGGTAAGGCACATAGAGTAGGAGTTTGGTGATTAGCCTATTGTGGAAAAAGGGGGCAAATATGAGTTTTTCGGCACGCACATTGGAGTTGGAGAAATGGGAGAGTTGAACCTTGGTGACAAGAGGAGGTTCGTCGGTGATCTCCAATTTATGACGGTCTGGTGTAGACTATAGTTTCAACACTGTGTTTATTTTGTATGAAGGGGTTTTGATTCATCATGTTCCGTCAATGGAGTTCTCCTATAATGGGATGAGTGAGAAGGGTTAATCTGCCTGTAAACTGTACGTTGAATGACAACTGAGGCTTGACATGACGCTAAAATCTTGAAGTCCGGAAGTGGTTGAAAGTGAGAATTCGTCTCAAGTAGTGGGAAAAGGAAATCCGGCTCCTGCTTTATCCGAAGTTACCGAAAATTAAATTAAACCGAAAAATATTAATAAACTATAAAGTTTTAAGCAATATTAAAGAGTTCCTGTACTTCATTTCGTTCCCAACAAGGAGTTGAACTAAATTCAAAGACACATTAATAAGTCTGTGCTGATTATAATATAAAGAACAAATGAACTAGATAAGCTCAATACATGTGAGGATTTTTAATCCCTGGGACACTACATGTAATTCCGTTGGTACAAACCGCCAACCGCACTGTAACATGAACCGCACTGTAACATGAATGTAACATGAACCGCACTGTAACATGTGTTAGCATGGCAGTTCGGATGTATTAGCATAGCAGAACAGAACAAATACAGGTTTTACATAAGGATTAGAAAGTTACATGCTAAGTCAATATATCCCACGTCCTACCAGAGAGCGAGGTCGTCAACCACAATAAAAGGTAGAAGTGAAATAGTTGCTAGGCGGATAGGGACAACATCGAGGTCATCCACTTATAAAAAAGTGTAAAGAATATTTGCATGTGCAACTATTGCAGAAGGTAAAGAGAAGAAAGAAACAAGCACAGACAAAGAACAAAAGAAGAGAAGGGAATGGCCGGTAACGAGGCCAGACGTGACGCACGAACAAGACAGTGGTGTGATGGTGGTGGAACCAAGCATAAACGACCACGGCAACGAAGGGGAAGACCAAGACCAGAAAAGCCATAATGAAATAAGGAGAACGAAGGACACTCTCTCGCCAACTCTCTTGGAGAACGCGGACAAAAAACTTTCTACGAAGACAGAACCAACTGTCAGAGAACGGAATAATCTAATCATTCCACTCTCTGACTTAACCAAACTAATCAGACACAGTTTTAATAAGTATTTTAAAATTATAATAACTTACCATATGGAAAGAGAAATTGTTGAGACACTGACACACATTACGTAACCATGTACTAAACAACCAACAGTTGCATACAGATTTCTTACGCAAAACTAGTTAAGCAAAGATGTCAAGAGTCATGAACAATGCCCGCGGCAAGTCACGAGCAAAGCAACTGACGAGGAAAGGAAACGACACGAAAGAGAGAGTGAAATTGTGAAATCACTCTCGCCTTTGTGCATTATAATAATTCAGTTTCCCTCGAAATCGAGGCCGATTTCAGAGTATATAAACAGCGAGATTTTTTATCCTCGGCAGTCAGTTGTGAGCCAGTCAGTCGTACGCTTCCCGAGTCAAAGTCCTCACAAAGTTCACAGACTCGTGGTCAATCCTTTATATACCATTGTCAAAACTAAAAGTTAGTTTCAATAAAAGATCATTCGGATAATTCTTTTCGTTGCTGTGTACACACCGGTTATTTAGTCATCCAAGTTTCGACGAGCTACAATTACTCATCACATCAACTCTACACTTCGGACCGACAGACCGAACCGCAATATATTTATATATTATCATCTGTCACCAACGACACTCAATATCTCAACCAAAATCTCGTGAACAGTTTATAACTACCATGTGCGTGCCGTGAATGTCAGTCAACCCTGAGGACCTTGTTACAGCGGAACTACCATCCACCGACTTTCCACATCCATGGAGTTTCGAACAGAACCATCTACGATGTCTTGAAACCAATGTAGCCATCACCAGTCTATCATCTCAGTACCACCGCGGAACCAGATTGTCATTTGCCCGTTTAGTCCTCACCTCAGATCCAAAAAAATACAACACTAACATCAGACAATGATTTCATACCAATCACAGCTGACTTTGATACTCTTTTCAACATTTCCCAAACATCGGATAATCCCAATATAACTCTATTAGCTACTCAATTTAATCTCTGTAATTTCATTGAGTGATTTCAACAGTTACTTAAAGGTACCGCCTAAGAAAATACAGTGAAAGAATATATTAATTTCAGTAATTGTAATAAGGAATTAACCGTAGTACATACAAGTAACTAACCCCGCCTCTTATTCCATAGTCACTGCGTGATTTTATGGATAGTTAAGTATATTAAGTTCTCCACAAACATCTAGCAACCCAGTTTAATACATATTTACTTAGAGTTTGAATACGATTCAGATTTTTAGAATATTGACATGTTAATTCCGCAATTCCTGTAAGCAGCAGAAAAACGTTGCCTTATGTAGTCAACATTTTCCTTTCTCAGAGGGCAAAGGGTGAAACGGGATGAATCCACGAATCGTAACGTGTTTGGCATGGCCTACTAGAGAGCGAGGTCGCCAACCACAATAAAAGGTAGAAGTGAAATAGTTGCTAGGCGGATAGGGACAACATCGAGGTCATCCACTTATAAAAAAGTGTAAAGAATATTTGCATGTGCAACTATTGCAGAAGGTAAAGAGAAGAAAGAAACAAGCACAGACAAAGAACAAAAGAAGAGAAGGGAATGGCCGGTAACGAGGCCAGACGTGACGCACGAACAAGACAGTGGTGTGATGGTAGTGGAACCAATCACAAAGGACCACGCCAACGAAGAGGAAGACCAAGACCAGAAAAGCCATAATGAAATAAGGAGAACAAGGAGAACGAAGGACACTCTCGCCAACTCTCTTGGAGAACGCGGACAAAAAACACTCTACAAAGACAGAACCAACGACACTCAATATCTCAACCAAAATCTCACAGCAGAAAATTAATTAATCTAACATTAAAAGTAATAACTAAATTTAAGCTCAACCGTCAAGAAATTAGCTTCGAACGGTTACCGGTCAAACAACTAGGAAACACCATGTAAGCACTATAAAACTAAATAAAATACAAATACGGGTTACGGAAGAGACCGACTTTATTCAAATCTGCATCGTTCAACACTTGAAAGTGGTGACCGCAAAGTGACCTTCGCGTACTCAGATCTAAAGACCAATCCGCACAGTTAACCATTTTCAGTATCTAATGTTACACAAAGGAGTAACTTGACTAACTCAGGTTAGTCTTCCCGTCGGTTATATTATATGAAACTTAATTGTCATCAAACAATTGTTACAAGTCAAGGGTGACTGCAAATTAATACGTTATGGTCACGATTCTAAATCCTTTACAATTATGTCTGACGCGACCCGGTTCATTCCAAATAATCAATTAATTATATGTTTATGAGAAATCGTTTAGCCAAACAGTTAATACAATAGGTAATTAATTAAAGTCTTTATCTCACACCAAGGGGAAATCACTTGGAACAATAATCGATGTCCGGCCATATGATACAAAAAATTATGAACCATAGTTCTCTATTTGGTTAGTTCTTAATAACGGGTATCCAGTATAATATAAGTGTGGGATGGTTAGTTATATTTAACCATTATATTTTTCGTAACATAAATCGCTGTGTGCCCAAAGGGTGAATCCTGTTTAGATCAGCATTTGTACTTATAACAATTGTAGTGATCAACTATTAGTAGTAATCCAGACACCAGAATTTACATTTAAATGTATCCTAAATGGTCGCCGGTAGCTCCTCACATTTGTTAAAAACGTGCAAAACAGTATTTCCGACAAAAGTGCGCATGACCACTATTTTATATACAAGGAAACATAGTAGTTTACATTCAAAATCGTCCAACATGGTCGCCAGTAGCTATTTCCCCCTTATTAAAACACGCAAATCAACAATACCCTGTGTTAGTCTCTTTAGTGTTAATTGATTTATAATCAATCAGACATCAACTAACCTATAGAATAAATCAGAGGTGCACTAGGACAAGTTCGTTTAGTGACTAAATTCTCTATTTATTCTCTTAGGGTTCTTAGTATAACTT
>JAQFYE010005599.1:0-11761 GCA_034694305.1 Protaphorura glebata | reverse complement strand
CAGTCAATACAACGACCACACGTGGAGGTTACAGATTGTATGCCATTTTTGCAAACGACATTGCATGCAATTCGTTGGCAATGTTGGAACCCTTTCTTCCCGTATGCACTGGATGTGATAAAAGCCCACATTTCGAGTCTTTACAAATGTAGGGCCACAACATTCTCTATTCTGGGTGTACGATACGTAATGAGATAGGCTTCTGTCTACCACGTGTGAGTTCGGACGCAGTTGTATTATGGCCGTTCATACATAATCCAAGACAAATTTACATTTGTCATGCAAGCTGCTCGGAATATAATCCCCATAGGGTGATATTATAAGGCATACGGTATCTCAGTGTTTGAAACTGCCATAAATCGATCTGGACATGCGTTGCATGTTTGCGTCCACCGATATACCAATGCATACTTCGAATATATTTTTGTATTAAGTGAGCTAACCTAGTAAAATAACAAATGATCAAGTACTCCCAACCGAAGAAATCTCGAGCCGTAGAGGAAGTACCGGAGAAGCATCTCAAAATTATTTTAAGACCCACGTCCGACTGGTAGACGTTGTAGTTCAGTATGGAATGCCAACGAGTTGGTTGACCCTGGGTCTTTTTATTGACAAGACACGACTATCTTACCATCCGGAAGATGCCTACCGAGTGAAAATGTTCAAAAGACGACTCCACCGGTGAGACAAAACTACACAAATTGAACTACACAACAAAACCGGACGAACCTTGATAGAGCTAAAGAAATTGGCGAATTCCGGATTCTGTCCCCAAAACTTTACAGCACTCCCAAATTGCACACAAACCATTCCACTGAGTTATGACCCAAAATTATATCTATATTTTGAAGTGTATGAGCTGCTGGGTGTTAAAGCTGGCGAAAAAATTATTGCCCGAAGACTAATTCGGGAGTATACCGGTATGTGGGTATGTATGGGGGTATACCTGGCAGAGACAATTTTGCAACATGTGTAGATGCTCGTCTGTACGGTAACGACTCCAAGCTAGTAGAGTTTTTCTTACGGTACATACAGTTTAGATTAAACCTGCTTTTGAATAAATAAATAATTATTGGTGGCGACCAAAGACTGAAGATGAACTCCAAAATGAACGATATTTATTTTTAATTGTGAAGACATAAACCCTGGCACTAAAGTTACTGTCATTGCTCATAAATAATTAGTTTCTTAATTCGTCGCAAGCCGTAATGGATTGGCTACCGCAAGCCATTTCTGTTGACAGATACCAATGTTTCGAGCAATTCATAAATTGCTTCCATCCATATGAATTGCATGCAATCTCTAAATCTTTAATTTCAGGCTGTCGAAAGTATTGGATTAGACAGAATCGGATTTCCAATTCTTCAAGAGACTCGCGTCTTTACCGAGTTTCACCTTTAACAACATTCCGGTCACTTTGCCCTTCTCATTTGAATCGACAACGATCTCATCAATGCTGATCTTGGTGTGGCCAGTTCTGTTCTGATGGTGACAAAATCATGATGTCTTGTACCGGAACTTCTTCTGCACCTTCAAACTCATTCTCATTTGTTTAATAATAATTGCACACTTCTTTATGCTCTTACTCCATCAAGGACAAAAATGAAATGACCACATTGCGAGGAAGCGAGGAGTTTATCCCTGAAATCACTCCGTGTGTCAAGTGCTGAAACACCAATATTTCTTCCAGATCGGACATTAAGTTCAAGGTATGTTTCAATTTATTGAGGTTCACACATTGAAAAGTATTTTGGAAAAGCGAAAAAGTCCTCAGTAAACTACGTAGCCAAAAATGAATTTGTCACGCCCGGCCTCCATTGACAGTGTTTATTCTATTCATTTATCTTTTTTTCAATTTGATCTTGTCCCGCGTTCTGTTAAATACAATTCTAGGCATAATTTCTTAAAATCTAGGACGTTTACACTTGGTATTCCTACGATTTCTGCAAAAGCCGAAAGGGAGGAAGACACGGGCATATTATTAGCCCGATTAAAATTAAAAATGTTTGGAGGCTTCATAATTCATGTGTGATTACCACGTATTGAATAAGCATCTCATGACAAATAATTCACCTTAATTACAAATAATAGTTGCACCAATTATTTTTAGGGCATTGCATAATTGTATACTTGAGTAAGTCAATATAGACGAGGGTTACTACAATATCGTTGTTATGCTGTTTTGTTGCACTAATAACATGTTAGTCAGGCATAATTGACGCAAGGAATGTATTTGAGACAAGGCGGTTCGACGGAAAAAGTTCTCGTACTCAGAAGCAAATATGTATTCATTGAAACAATGATGCATTTACTTGACTGCGTACCTTCGTATACACAACACGTGACCGTTGAGAAAGAGAGAGACTCTGACCATGCTAGATTTTGCCATCATAATCCAGGAGTTGTAAATAGCCGACTCAATTGCACTATCACGGATATCTTTGGGTTTGAGTTGGACAAAAGTGTCCAGTAAACAATGGAGCTTAGTAACGAAACGCTTTTTCAAATTGCAAAAATTGCGAGAATGATTGGAGGTAACACGAGGTTTTTGTACTGGAAGGCCAGCGATGTGACGGAAAGGGTGACTCTCAAGCGCCAACATATTGTGTTCCGTCAGATCGGTATGCCGTTAATATAGACCTATACATTACAGCAGTCAATACAACGACCACACGTGGAGGTTACAGATTGTATGCCATTTTTGCAAACGACATTGCATGCAATTCGTTGACAATGTTGGAACCCTTTCTTCCCGTATGCACTGGATGTGATAAAAGCCCATATTTCGTGTCTTTACAAATGTAGGACCACAACATTCTCTATTCTGAGTGTACGACCAGCGCGCAGTGTGCGTGGACACTACCGGTTGGATTTACTAACACTGACAGCACTGATGCTGGGAAGAGAAAAGTTAAGGATAGTCTCATACTCACCGACACTTACCGCTTCGAGTCATCGGGATTTGAGCCATTTGACTGGAATATTCTTTCCATAATCCAACGTAAAACGTATAACGAACATGCGAACGGCTTTTATATGGTCCACCAAGTCCCTACACTTGAATGTGGTCCAGTTAAAATGTATTCAAGTAATATTTAAATTTTTCTGATAAAAGATCTTTTTTGACATTCCAGTTTTCAACTATGCATCGAGCGGTATATAAATTCGTTTTCAGTAAACTTATTGTGAATTTATTCTATGTGCTAAAATAATGAAGAATATTACACGTGTAGTTGATTAGAAGTATTCTTTACACCGGACTTCAGGAGTATGATGGTTACCGATTATTTCTTTCATTATTACCAGCTCGAATCTTTCCAAACAAATCGCTTGACAAAAAATGGCTTCAGAAAAGATGAGTTATCCGGAGGATGTCGCGATCGGATCCTTGCGAGTCTACGCTAATATCTGTTGTGTTCTGAAAATATTGGATTGGAAAAGAAAAGGAAATGAGTGGCAGAGTAGGAAACTTCAGCTAATAAATAGAAGAAATTAATAACCCAGTTGATTTTGACTGATGTAGTCACCGATTATGTCGAAACAAAACTTTTGGGTGTAGCGTGAACGAATTTACTCGGATGTGTGTCTTCACGTCACGTTTTCGCCACAGTTGGGCGTACAAAGCGAAGCGTACGTGGTCCAAACATGATAACATTTGTTGCATAAGATTGGAAAAGATAGAAATGAGTAGGAAAGTAGGAAAGTTGTCCTCACCGGATTGTTCACCAACCGAATACTATTATGGCACTTGATTGTCGATTCTTGCAGGAAAAGAGACTAAAAAGTTGAGGGCTGGTTTAGGAAAGTAGGAAAGTTGATCTCAGTTCACCAACCGAATTCTATTACAACACTTGAAGGGCGATTCTAATAGAAATAAAATAATTCGACCACAGCTAAAAGTTACGAGACAGTCACCAAAAAATTGTGGTAGCAATTGGAGGAAGCAGCCAAGAACAATTCTCACTTGCTTTTCACATAGCAAAACAGTTTATACTTCTCGTTTCCCCGTTGCTGCCTACTGAAAAAAAGAAACATTTCTTCTGGTTCGACAATTACTGGCCGTCGGTTAGTGTAGCGTCCTGAAAGGCAAAAAGGTCCAAGGTAAACACAAGAATTCGCCGAAAAAAAATTCATACAACCTGCTCCGTCTCGCCATTCTGGAATTCTAGCTACATTAGGTAGAAATAACGCAGACAATTCTGTGAATATCCAGCGCACGAGGAAAGTCCGTGCTTAGCACAGGACCCGGACGGACTTTTCAGGATAGAAGGACCTGAAAGTAGTACTGAAATCTAGGGATCTAAAAGTCATCTCCGAATCCAAAAAGAGCCAGTACACCAGTGGCACGTCCTTTCTATGTATTCAAAGTCGAATGTGCTCTTGTAACTTGAGTTTACTTTTCCGCGCTTGGACCTGGTTATTGAAATGCCTTACGCTATAGCAAATATGCGAGGCAGCATCACCGCTGAATGTCTATGTCGTTAATCTCATACGCGAAACATCACGTAAGGAAAACGATTAGCACCAGTTATGTAGTATCTGTATCTGCTGTCTTTCGGTTGGCTTCAGCAGATTATGTGAGCTGTGCTCAACTAAGTGAACATATGCGAAACGTATAATGAGCTATGTGAACAATAGTGTATACGAAAACATGCAGTTAAAGAAATAAAGATTCTTCTATACTTGAGCTCTCGTAATTATAGATGCTGCACGGCAGCTACCAAAACTATGACCTGACAACTTGTACTTCATAATTCAAATGTAAAATTAAGAAAGCACCATTATCACCGTGGCATTTTCATAAAAATACACAGCTAAAATATCATTGCATTGGAATGACATGGTATTGTTTTCGACACGGGTTTATGAGTTGAGATAACTTTTGCTGAGATGTTTCAAACAAGCTGTCAATTTTTAGATTATTCAAACAAATTCTTTGTTCTGATTGATTATTATTGCACTCATTTTGTTTGCGGGATTTACCATACCAAAATAGTTTTGAACATTTCAGGATAAGTCACCCCATTAACTTCATATATATATGAAGGATGTTCTCGATACACCGCGATACATTCTTACACTATAGGTTATTACCTAACTTAACCTTTATGCAATATACTCTCCCTGTGCTGTGGTGCATGCACAGCACTGCGTATACTAATATAGAGCTAACACTGCGTAAAACTGACTTATTAAATCCGAAATATGACTCTGCTTGATGGCTGAAATTTAGTGGTTCCGGTTCAGTTCTCTTCATCATCGCTTCCTGCAAAATCACCCAAAATGAAAACCAGGTAAGTAATTCTTCGTACGAGGGGTTCAAATAATCTGAACCCACAGTCTTAATCTCGGATCTAAAGAGACATGAAAGGTTGTAACATAATATTCGGTACATCTAGTATATTGGCTTGAAGGTACAAATTCGTAGTGTCAAATTCCAAAGACAATCAGATCGTTGAATATAAATGAAATTAATTGATTCAATTTGAGTCAAGTTTACGACCAATGCAAAGTACTTATTAAATTTTAGTTACTATTACGTTAAAAGAAGTCCCAAGTAAACATGAAGTATGAGTCAAACGGCTACAATGGGTTTAGTGCTATTGATTACGGATTAGCGAATAGGGAACGCATAAACTTCACATAGATTGCATAAATTTTAAATTAAAATGTTTGACGATTTATATCTACAAACATCCTGCCGAATGTGCATTTTTGTATGAGAATTTGACCAAAACTCGAGATTTTTTTTCGATTTCGGCAGTAGTTTTTGCTTAACTTGTCAGAAAATGTTGCCGTCAAAGCCTCTGGGAAATTCCAGCTGTGGTGGGTTCGATTCCAATTCGAAGTAAAAAATATTTTATCAGTTTACACACAGATAACGATGCAATGAACCTGAAAGGACGTCAATGATTCGTGGTATTTTGCGAACAAGTTTAGAGTAAATTCATTTTATTCCGGGTTCATGAAGGTTCCCATCAATCGAAATACTGATTCCTAGTGATGATTTGCTATTAATTCGGTGACGATCGTGTAGAAAGTTACTGTAGTGACCACACCCACCCACTTCAGTAAACTATGATCTTCGAATGCCTTTTCTTTCTATGTTTTGCATTTGGCATCTGTAGCCATCATGGCAATCCTTTGAACAAATCCAACTCCATCTAACCTAGAAATTGTAAGTGGGAAGACCAGGAGTTGAGCTAACTGAACCGTGGAACCTTTAGTAATCTACCCAAAATTATAGCTTAAAGTCAAATTTGTTTAAATTCAATTAAATCCGGATTAACGCAACTCGACAAACAGTTAAATCAATGAGTTTGAAACTGTGTATTTTAAATTGAAAAATTGATTCTCCCGCATGAAGCTAAATGGCAGTGCCAAGAAATATGTTAACATGAGTGATATACTAATTGTGCGTTATCTTGTAAAGCGACTCGATGAGTTCACATTCATTTTTGTAACCACAGAACATGTTCTATGAAACTGACTTCTTGACTTTATTTCGGTCGTAAACTCCCCATTTTGTCTTTTCTTAAGACTAAAGCTAAAGATAAGTCACTGCAATACCCTACCACCGATGAATAATCGGAATCGTAATACTATTAAATGTTAAGAATTTAACTTACTTGTTTTGAATGTCGCATGGGATTTAGTCCTCATCGTTCTTCTTGATTTCTTTGCGTTGAGTTAATAGTGGTTTAGAATATTGGACTAATACCGGTGCCGAGTGATACGCGAAGGTGACGAGAAATGAAACACGGTTCGCTAGCCGTTAATTCTACAATTTTTCAACGAATTCATCTGATTTCGAAGTGGGCGTCAGTTGATGAAAACTTCCCGCAATTGGTTCACTCTGCTTTGTCCTAAGATAAATCAAATTAAATGAGGAATCAAAGGGCTGTGTCTGCTGATTTCTCATCAGAAATTCAAATACGAAATTGAAACTAAAACCGAAACCGAGTTAAAATTATTGGGTAAACAAATGGTCAATTTTACGTCTCCATGATTAATAAGTACTTCCATCCAAAACGATTCCCTCTTAATAATTTGGCTTCACTGTCGAACTGGCGCCCACAATAATCTTGTAGTGGCCCCTTTTTGTTAAGGAAAAAGCAGCGGATATAGCACAACTTGTTACATAGCAAACTCTCATGACCCTTAGTTTCTTAATCTACTGACTAATTATAGTCCTGATCATTCTGAGATTATAAAATGCTTTTGTCAATTTATATGCTGGTAGGTGTATACCCGAGTGTGAATATTCTCTGGAGCAGTAAACTAGATCATAAATTCAAATCATATCAGCTATCACGGGCTGTGGGGCTGTGACTGCTAAGTGCTCATCATAAATTAAATGCAAAATAAAAACAACTGTTCAACGTCAATCGAACAAGTCATTTTTACGTTACGGAAAGTATTGGTACACGGAAGGTCATGAACCTGGAGCCTGACATTGAGAACACGTACTTTGTGTAACTCAATGTGTGTTTCTGAATGGTTTTTGAGTCGAATGGATTTTATCATCGGAATAGATTTACTTGTGAGTAAATCAAAGTCAAATCAGCAATCTGGTGGTTGTATCTGTTAACGTTTCATAAGACATTCAAGTACGAAATTGAGGTTGAAACCGTGTATAAATTATTGGATGAACAAATGAAAATGACGGATTTTACGAGTCCATACATGATAAGTACCTTGCACTCTCATCACTTCCCGGTAAAAAGATTTTGTTTCTCTGGTGAACCGGCATGGCGTCCACAACAATCTTTTAGGGACCCCCTTTTCGTTCCTTACAGAACCGAATAATATGTCAATCAAAAAATATACACATTTTCGGCCTTTTACGGGCACATTGTCAGTCTATTGTAGCACTTGTTGTAATAGTAAAGTGGACCTGAATCTCGCACAGTGTTCAGAGTACGATCTGAAACCTGGGCAATGTTCTGGGGATCAACAAACTTTTTCTATGTTTTTAACTAGCGGAGCATCGAAAAAGTCATGTGTTTGGTTTAACCTCAAATGAATTATTGGAAAGTACTAAGAACGGGAACCCATCCCTAATTGTAATACCGCCGGGTAAGCACACGAACTTCTGAGTATAATTCCAAAGCAATAAA
The DNA here is from genome assembly GCA_034694305.1 of Protaphorura glebata. NCBI lineage: Eukaryota > Metazoa > Arthropoda > Collembola > Poduromorpha > Onychiuridae > Protaphorura > Protaphorura glebata. The sequence continues at coordinate 3,641 of JAQFYE010005599.1, read as the reverse complement.
ATTAATCCGACTCCATTCATTTCAAGACATTCAAAACGTTGTCTGCGACTAACAATGCAAACGTACCTTTGACCCCATCCATACACAAATAACCAACTAATACAACGCTCATTTCACGAAAGAAATGTCACAATGCGTGCCTTGTGTTTTCTATTCGTAACTCATAAATTATTTTGCAATAATGGCTAAGACGTAATGATTTTGTTCTTTAAGGAAAAGGAAAACCCATAAGTGTAAAGGGTGGTTCAAAACTAGCCAATTCAATTTAATTTCATACTACGGTGTATTTAATTACAGATTTCTACATATCCAATGAAAAATATCTTTAAAAAACTCGATATTCAATCACCTGACGTTCAAATATAAAAAAATAGTTGAGAACCGTTCTATCAACGCGTTCTACACTTAATAATATTGAATTGCAAATATGGAAATATGTACAGAGTTTCTTCACAAAATCAAATTAATAATTTAAAAAAAAACTGGTTGTTTTCAAATGCTGGTCTATGGGCAATAAAAGTACACGGAAGCACCCAAATAATATGCCACCCTTAATTTAGCTCGTGGTTTTTTGTGGCAAAATTATTTCGAGGATGAGTAGGGTCATCACAATGGGTGCTAAAAGTGCGGATACCTTGTCGTTCAAAAAGTAAATTTTCTTGTATGTCTCACAGCATAAACAACCGGTCAACATTTTTCAACGTTGAAAACTCATGCCATGTCAGCTTGAATTTACAAGGTATTTATGACATGAACAAAAACAAAACTAAAACGACCTTTGCACCCGCCCTCTTCGACCCTGTTGATAATAAATAAAGATTGTTTCATTTTTCAAAAGATAACCTTAACAAAACGTACGAACATAGAATACATACATTCGACAGGACTCTCATTTTCTTTATCCGTTAAAAGAAAGTGGGTGAAAATGTGTGGATTAATTCTAATATGCCTTCCCTCTTTGTAATCAAATGTTATTTCATTTCCATGCAATTTTAAAAGCATTTTTCTTCACCAGAGGCTTTCGCACTATTAGGGGTACCTCCCTTCCTTAGCCCAAATGGTAAGCAAAATAATATCTACAACGATAAAACTCGATGTTAATGAATATACGTCTGTGTTTGCTTTCCGTGGTCCGTCGTTGAAATATTATGCGGTATTTTTAATCTTTAAAGTTCAAAATCAATATTCGCTCTGAAACAGAATTCTGCAAGGCAAAAATGAACTCCATTGCAGGTATGTACAACACAGTTGTTTTTATGACATGCAAGGCTGACATGTGAAAGAAACATGAGAGTTCTGGCCTACGCATTATGATTAGAGTCTTAATTAATATGATATTTCGAATGGTTTGCTGTCAGCGGATTTTAATTTCAATCCCAATCCCGATTATTCTCGCCAAAAATTCAATAACATGTCTGTCTACGAAGTGAATCATTCCCTAATATTTGTCCAAAAACAATACAGTCTTCTGACGTCATAAAAATAACAGGTTTTTGATAGTGACACTTCGGTTCATTGACCTCAGGTGTTGCAAAATAGTTCAATCCCACCCACCGAGTGCCCATTATAGTAAACAAAAGAGACCATAAGGAACACCCTTTTCCCTATTTCTCTGCAAATTCGCATGACAACCTTATGAGTGTCGATTTGTCGGTGACGTCAGAAGACTATTGTTTTTGGACAAACATTAATACTATCTCGCGTTTACTTTGAGAAGTCTTTGCGCCATTTCATTGATTGCTACCATTCTTATACCAAAAGAGGACCTACGACGAAAGTACACGGCAATGCGCAATGGCTGTGCATACGGCAAGCCCTGATATTTTATCAGTCTCGTCGACGAATAATTCCAGGTTGTAAAGCTATTAAATGACAAGAAATTAAACTTACTTCTTTTTATCTCACATGGGAAAATGTCTGGATTGCTCTCCTTGAGTCTTTCCTTATATTCGTCTTTCGACGATTGGGTCGTTCTTCTTTATTTTCTTACTGTCAATAGAAGTAGGACAACCTGATTAAACCCCGGAAGTAATTATATGCAAGGCGATATATGGTATTTGCATATTCCATATGCTCAGGTTTTATTCCTCGTAAAGACATGTATGGTGAGGAGGGTCCAATCAAAGAAAGTATTTTCGCTGGCCTACTTTCCTAGTGATAGGAGACCGGAATGGAAAGCTGACCCATTCACATCATTTGTATTCATGGCGAATGTGAATGAATTGGTTTACTTTCATTGCTGTTAAATTCAATGAAATTTTAAAATTTACCTTGGACTCATGACTCCTGGTCCAATATTTCCGGTGAGTTGATACGGTTTAGAATTTTAGAGACACCGAAGCTGTTGAGGAATGACAGAGCGGCTTAATTCTGGTAGCAGGTAATTCCACAACGAACGGACGAATGCATGCGTACGATTTAGATGTTGGCGTCCGTTGATGAAAACTCCGCCCAATTGGTTCACTCGCCCTTGTTCTAAGTAAATCAAAATCAAATCAGCAATTAGGGGTCTGTGTCTGCTAAACTGCTTACCATAAATTCAGATGCAAAATCGAAGTTGAAACGGAGTAAAAAATGATGCCCTGGCATTTGTCAGTGCGTTTGGCCCCTTAGTGGATGAAAGGATAGACATTTTGAGATGCAACCATCACAAAAGTTGTTCATGAGATCAAGAGCTACAACATATCAAAAATTTGATGGTCAACTATTTTCCGTGTGGTAAAAAAAATATACATCCTCTTGCGTCACCATGGAACAGATTGACCTAAATTTGCCTTGGTAACCAAGATCAAATGCCGACATTCTTACTTGGAAAAAGCAAACAAACTAAATTAGCCCGTCGGAATGATGAGGTCAGGGTCAAGGTCAGTCGCACTCGACCACTCCTACAGTGAAGACGAGGAATAAATTAACTGTTCAATTGTTTACAAAACAAAAGGAGGTGAAGGTCAAGATGGTGGGTCCTCGTGGCTGGATTCTTGTGATTGGACTCCTTGTCTTCCTGACTGCTGGAGGTAAATTTTATATTTTATAATTAAGACTTGACCTTTTGAAATAAATTTGACCTTTCCACTATTCACATCGATTTAAATTGAAATGATTCAGGTGAGTGCGGTTACAATGACCAATGTTGCTTGGAGGACTGGAAGAAGGTCATGGAGCCAGTGTTGAAAGCGATCAAGGAAATTCGAGATAAGGACCCAAAGGATTTCAGCGGTTTCAGCAAGCCAGCGTTCAACAAGACCTTTGCGCCATGGCGTCATCCTATGAACGCCATCAATATGATGGATGATAACCCTGAAGGGATTTGTCAAGGGAAGCTGAGTCTCAAGTGTGTGGTGGTGGGTACAGACAAGGTTGGTCGCTGCAAGTGCAACGCTGAAAAGCCCTTTGACTTTAAACCCGACAAGTTCAACACTACTTGTGTGGCTAAAGGGATCGGGAGTTTGTGTTACAATGGGACCAACAAAACTCCATGCAACGAAGGACACGCTTGCTTGGTCAAAAACAAAGAAGCCAAGATTGGTGGTAAGGGTCATTCAATAAATAGGGTAAAGTGGGCTGATATTAACCGGGTATGCTGATTTCAGCTGTTTTTAACGGTCACATTTATTGCAGAATGCGTCAAGAAGGAAGACATG
>JAQFYE010005598.1:0-11761 GCA_034694305.1 Protaphorura glebata | reverse complement strand
GGGTCCGAAACGCAGGACCGGGACCGGACCGGGATTGGACCGTTGTCACCGGTCCTAAAAAACATTGGACCGGGACCACCGTCCGAGCCCGACAGATTTTGTAACTAAAACCGTTTCGTTTTTCTGTGTCCATGATATTTGCGCCAGTGCGATTCTCCGTTTACTTGACACGAAACGGTTAGAGCAGTAAATATATTTTTCATACAGCGTCCGTCAAACAATCCTACGAAGCCTTTAAATTTGGAAAGGAGATGGAGGCGGAAGTATGGGGAAATGATTCTCTGTTCGATTTGGCTGAAACTTGGCATACCGATTCCCCTTGAGTTCCTGAACAATGTTTAAATAGACACCGATGCGGATTGAGGTCAAGTGTGAACTCCAAAGGTCACTGACCTTGAGATATCGGTCCCCTCATAACCGTGAAAATGACCCCTACAAAAGTTGTTCCACTCATTGAGTCCATGTCCTTTAATTAAATGGGAGATTTACATTTTGTTGAGAATCTGATACGGATTCTAAGAAGTTATTCATTTGGAGATTCAAGGAAGCATTCAATCGCGTTATAACGTTGATACGAACATCAGATTTTCCTCGCGCATGTTGAATTTGTTTTACAAACTCTAAAGTAAATATATTCAGGTGTCTTCAATTCTAGCAGGCGACTGGGAAATACCTTCTTCACTAAGTTTGAATGAGTAATTTTGTAAAAGCGATACTTCGTGTCCGAATTATATACACAGTAAATATTCGGTAAATAAGTAAAATCTTAGGGAGTTAATTATTTTTCTCACGTTTACCGGGGCTTCATAAGATTTGTATAATGTACTCGAGAATAATCAATCTTTCTGATATAAATCTGGTTATTATAGGTCCTGATTTTGGTTTTTCTGTTGGAATAAGAATTTTGAATGGAACCAAATAATCTGTGATCACTGAAAAATATTTTCATTCGTCGAAAAGCAAAATAGAAATGTTATTTCCCGATTAGAATTATTTTTGGATATCTGAGCAATACTGAGAAGAAGTTCAGAGATGAGTCTTTTGAGTTCGCAAAGACGATTTCTAGTCATATTTATAGTTCCTTATTGTATTATTATTTTCAAACGATTTTTGGATGACTAGGAAAGCTTTCATACTCCAGTCCCAATGCAGTAACCATTTTGTGCGCATTCCTTTTTGGGGTCAAAATACAAGCATTCCATGTGCACCTTTTTGTGCGAGTTCGGGGACCCTCCCCCTCTTTTTCAAGGTGTGGAATACTCCATTTCATTTCCTACCACTGTCTTTTGGTACTTCACCACAGCTCTCGCCCATTAATCAGCTCCAGATTTTAATTTTAACTCGTAGACCTAACTTTTACATGCAACTAACGGTAACCCGACTTAAAAAAAATGACGCCAGGGAGCGTTTCCTCGGGACCGCGCTAACTTTCAGGTACTCACCTACGCGCAGAAACTTTTCGACTGTATCAAAATAAAACATTCTAACACATGGGAAAATATACCGAACGACTTGAAAATTTGCATCATTTCATCATCACTCGTAGACTCAAAAAGTCGTTTGGAATTCTACGTAAAACAACAATGCACAGTCGACAAAATGCTTTTACTTGTGACGTTGAGTTGGTTGAACTAATCAAAATCACGTATTTCTTTAGTGAGTTCTGACAAGACTGCTACTTATCTGTTTGCCTAGTTGCAAATATTAATATCTAGAGCGTAGAGTATCTGGAGTTGAAGTGATGTACCCAGAATTGATCTGCTTAAAGGGCTATCAGAGATTCAGATTATTTTGATTTTTAAGGAAGGAACATTTTGAGACGTCGTTTGACCAGTCAAAAAAATATTTCTACGAACCTGAAATCTTAACGTTATTATACAATATCACGTTAGTTCTTATTTTAATTTTTGCATCGCAAGTATTGACTTTCTTATCAAGTTTCATCAAGCTGAGTTGGGAAGTTTTTCTTCGCCAACGGTGTTTTCATTACAATTATCTTCAATTTCGGGTCAAATTAAAACACACTTGGTTAAATAATTAAAAACTTGTTTTATTGAACAGGTTAGAAATGACTTTTAGTCCCCTCAAAAAGAGTGATCTAGCCTTAGATAAGCTAGAATACTTTTTCCCCACAAACAAACTGTAACTTTGTCTCAACAAAAATTTCGGTAGCGAATACAAAGATTTCATGTTGCTTGGCATGTTCTAAATTTTCTTAATAAGATACTGTCAGCTCTGGAATCTCGAATCAAATGAAACTCAGTGGGTTTAAGGCTAGGTATGCATTGGCAGTCTACATTTTCCGCTCTACAAATTTTCAATTAGGGCTCGGACGGTCCGGTCCTGAGGGCAGGACCGGGACCGGACCGGCGGTCCTGAGGCTGGGACCGCGACCGGACCGGCGGTCCTGACGTTGGGACAGGGACCGGACCGGGTTTGGACCGTGTATGTATATGTACATGTAATTAGCATGTAGCGGTCCGGTCCCGGGTCCGAAACGCAGGACCGGGACCGGGCCGGGATTGGACCGTTTTCACCGGTACTAAAAAACATTGGACCGGGACCGGGACCGTCCGAGCCCTATTTTGAATAAACAGAACGGCGGATGGTTGTTTCGGTTAAGGTTGGAATGGGAAACAGTAACTATTTTTGCATTAAATTAATGACGAAAATGAATTGGATGTGATAATGTTATAACTCACTGGTCTCGAAAATGAAATCATAATCGTTGATCCGCAGGGAATGCGTTAAACTGCCCTAAGAAATAATTGAAGTTAAACTTCCTTTCAGAATATTTTTTGTGAAGTGTCTCAGTCAGTTTGACTCCTCTGAAGGAGATATGAGTCGTTCTGAGGAAGCAATTACATGCACACAATAAGAAATTATTACTTCCCTAAACTCTTAATAAACCCCGACAAATCATATTCTTCCTCATACAATTTATCTTCCCACAATTCTGGCATTGATTCTAACACAGACTTATAAGCTCCTACAAGTCCAATGTCATCAGATGATGAAGTATTGTGATGTCGTTTAGCCACGGTGTCTTCCAAAACAAAGAGATCGAGGAGCTGGAATAAAAATACCGATTAGAATGTCAAAATTCAACATATTGAAGAGTATATAAGAAAATCCAACCAGCCGATTGTCACTAACCTGATCTGTGGCCATTGTTTCTATGCATGAGTTCTCCTGGCTAATCACTGTGTTTGCAGTCATCAGTTTGAATTTCTGTAAGCTGAAAGGTGAAAGGAAAAACGAGAGTTAAATATTTAGACTTTAGACTGAAATGAAAACTTTAAAGAATCCGCCATTGTCTGGCTTACCCCATGATTTTTTCCTCCAGTGTGCCTCTTGTTATTAACCTATAAACATTAACGACCTTTTTCTGTCCTATTCTATGTGCCCTGTCCATAGCCTGTAAATCTCTCATAGGATTCCAGTCGTGCTCCACAAAGATTACCTAGACAAACAAACAAAATTGTATATTTGGACAAAAATAAATTATTTCTCAAAGCAGCGTATTCTAATAATTTATCCATAGTTCTCACCGTGTCAGCCCCAGTCAAATTCAAACCCAATCCACCAACTTGAGTAGTGAGGAGCAATAAATCAATACTCGGGTCATTATTGAACCGAGTCACTAGAGAATGCCGTTGACCGGCTGGAACAGAACCGTCTAATCGAAGATAAGTAACAGTAGGCAAGTGGACCCTATGAATAAAAAATGAAAAATTTTATAGATAAAAAAATCATTGCATTTCGCCGTTAAGGTATGTTCAAACATCGGAGCGTCGCTAATTTTTGCATTGGTTATCATTCTATTTGACCTAGGAAACCCTGGAAAATTCTAATGGGAAAGTTCTTTCAAAGCAACCCTTGTCTGCCAAAGTGTTCGAAATCAACCCTTCGTCATAGTAGAGCCGTAGAGCAGCAACAACTGATCACAACACTATCGAACGATGACTAAAGAACTACAAAATTTCAATTAACTTACTTCAGCAAATCATTCTCGAGAATATCAAGCATCACTTTCAGTTGGCAAAAAATGAGGGCTCGGTGTTGATTTACTACTTGGTCTTCGGATCCTATTCCGCAGTCTAAAAGGAGTTGCCTAAAAAATGTATAATTTTAGTCTGAGAAGTTATCTTAGTTTGAAAATATGAACCTTACTTCAAAGCGGGCAGCTTTGCGCTGTGATTTATATCACTCAGTTCCTTCGTAGTCCCCAATTGACCCATTATAGAACTATATTTTGGATGCTGAGGGGTCAGCACTAACTTCGGATGGTTACAAACTTTGCGAAGATATTGCAGGGCCTGAAAATGGAGTTGATTAGTGAGTTGGCATTGGCCGGCATGTTCAAAGAAATAACAAGCCAAAATGCAGTACCTGGAATATATGAGAATGTCCTTCTGGAGTAAAGTTTAAACTCTGATGTACCCTTGTTCTTGCAAAGTCTTCATACAACTGTTGTTGTATTGGACTCAGCTCACAGTAGTAGTCCTGTTAATCACAAGAACTGTTAAATGCTAAAATATTCTTGATGAGGTGCTATGACCTCAAGGTACAAAGATTTCCAACCTGTGTTATCTTTGGTGGTAAGTCTTTCAACACATCTTCCTTCAATCTTCTAAGTAGGAAAGGTAAAGCTTGTCTATGTAGTGCTTCCATTGCTAGTGCACCACTTTCCTGGTCCTTCGAACTGCTTTTAGCATCCCTAGCTAAGAGTATCGGCCTGCCGAATTTTACATTGAATTGTTTCTCCGAGCCAAGGAATCCGGGCATTAAAAAGTCAAACAGTGACCATAGTTCCAACACATTGTTCTGAATTGGTGTCCCCGATAATATCAGTCTATGTTTAGCAGTCAGTTGTTTTATAGAGCGAGAGATCTAAAAAAATAAGTGTGAAAATCAGTACTTTGGGCTATCACATCAGGTATTCATTTTCAAAACTCACCTTAGTCTTGCCGTTCTTGATGACATGTCCTTCGTCCAATACACAATAATTCCATAGAACTGAGCTAAACCATTCCACATCATTTCTGACAATGTCATAGCTGGCAACTATTAAATTATGATCAGCAAGCTTTGTTTTCAATTTGTTCCTCTCTGCTGGAGCCCCGTGATAATGTAAAGGATTCAAATAAGATTTGGATACAAACTTCTCAATTTCATAAACCCAGTGACCGGTCAATGTAGGTGGACAGATCACTATACTGGGCAAATCCGATTTCTCATCACTATATTCTGAAGCCATTATTATAATAGTTTGGAGTGTCTTCCCAAGACCCATGTCGTCGCACAAAATCCCATGAAGTTTGTATGTTTTTAAAAAGTTCAACCAATTGACTCCTGATTGTTGGTATGGTCTGAGTGTAGCATTTATTGGAATGTTGATTTTATATTCTTTTATAGATCCAGGGTTTAGCAAGTTTTCAAGGAACAGACGTTGGCTTTGTTTCTGTGCTATTAGCTCTGCTGGCAATTGAGGGGGGTCCGGTACAGCTCCCTCTAGTGGCATTAGCCTGACTAGTGAAGCAAATGTTAGGGAAGACAGCAGTCGGATAGGATGGTCTTGGTCACTCATTCGCCCTAAAGACGTTTCAACAATTAGATTCTTAAGAGGTGAAGTCCCGAAGTATTTCGTTTTATTGGACTTACCCAAGACAGGGACGACTAATAAAACAATGTAAGGCAATAGTTCCAATCCCAACTTGTCAACAATGCACCAAAGTGCTTCAATCGCACCTCGCCTATTGATTACATTCGTTGATTCTAACATAGGAATTATTTCCTTTGCAACCATCGGCATCACGACTGATGGATTTATGTTTGCCCAGCATGCAAGGCATCTTGATGACAGGTGACGGATTGGAGTTGAAATGTTGGATAGAAGTGAACAAGTTGTGGGAAGTTGTCGATGGATCTATTCGTGCACCAAATAAAACGATAAAAAGTTATTTTAGAACATTTATGGTTAACCGAAGCCGAATGACTCATTTGGTGCAAACAAACTCCGGTTTGATCTTTTATTTAAACACTCGGTAATAACACCACTCTTCAAAAATCGACAATTCTTCCAAACAAAACACGGATCCGTTGGATGGTTCATGAAATTTCAAAGGGTGTGAATCTTCGAGCAATGCAAGGGAATATTATGCGTGTCTATTTATGGAAGCAAATCCTATAAAAAATTTATGTATCTCCCATTTGATGATATAGGAGTCCTACCTATGGTGGGATCCTGCATTTTGACCGATAGAATTATCGGTCCTCGCAATAAATTATCGCTGACGAGGGGAAAGGAATAGATAGCCCTTGGTAAGTCCATGTGGACTGCGACTTCGATCACCATTTTGATAAAAATTCACTTTCTGACTGATAATTTTTAACTATAGTGTCGAATTGGAAAAAATTTTGCAAAGCCTCTTTCAATTTTTTGTTTACACCAAATGAGCTTACCTAGACGAGAGACCATGCCAAATTATCGTATTCAGAAAACTTCTACGAAAATTCTATCACTTACCTCTTCGAAGAGAGTGGGATGAAAATGCGGTGAAATTATTTCAAAGATCTGTAGAGCTTTTAACGTTTCATCAGACCCTTTGAACAAATGCAAGTATAATTGAAATTCTTAACTCAGAAAATTTTTAAAATACAAAAAGCAAAACCTACAATTCAGTAAATGTATAGTATGGGGGTTAAAAGTTGCAAAATCCCACGTGACAATGGTTTGGTCTCGGAGGAAGATGCCTCCAGTTTGGAAACGCAAGTCATTTCCTGCCCCGGAGAAAGAAAGTTTCTCCAAATCCACCGATCATGTTTCGGGTTCTACTTCTCAGGGACTGTGACGGTGTTGACCCAAACGATTTATAATAAATGTGGAAACTGAATTTCAGACTTTCTCCTCGAAATGACAACGATCCGGCTTATGAAGCCAAAGTTGTAAAATTTGAACTGGAGAAAATAAAATTATCTGAACCACGGAACCATAGGTCAATACAAGCTCTTCAAGCTATTACCAATTTTAACTTTTAAAAAAACACTTCAGGGGAAAGTGGTGTCCGGAATATAAGGAAGTGAAAGAAGACGTAAATATTTTTTCTAACTCGAGGTGTGATGAAGTACACTACTTTTTGATCTATAAAAAATGTCACCACGGCAAGACACCGGAAGCTAAGCTTGTGGACTTAGTTCTTTTTTGATTGATTGGTCAAATACTACAACGATAACTATACAGTGCATCTCATCATGTCAACTAAAATTTTTTAAACTCACCACCACAAATTCTACCAACAGTAATTTCCCACAACTTCTCAACGCTTGTTGGCAAGTTTTGTCCGAAATATTTGACAATGCTAATAAGTGCATTGGATGCTCCTCTTGCTTCAACACTCTCTTCTTGATTTTTCTTCCCATCTAAACTTATTATGTCAACGTCTGTGTCTAAATCATACTTGAGAAACCCTGTCAGGTTCGTTATTATTTTTGAGACTGGATTTGATTCCCTTGATTTGGAAATATCAATCAGTTTGCACAAGTGTAGAGCACTTGATTGTTGAAAAAGTTCATTCTCTTCAAGTCGTATTGAGTCCATCAGTGGCTTGACTATAGAATTAAGTTTTGCTGGTAATTGATTTAAACTGACTACAGCTGAGGAAAGTGTTGAGAGTGTCCTGTACAAATACAAAGGCAAATAATTTGTTTTACTCTATGATACTCAACTTAGAAAACGAAGCTAAGAATTTAAAAATTGTTTACTTACATGATTCCTAATTTTTGGTACTCTCTCTTGACTGCTTTCACAACTTCCTTTACACTCTTCAGTCTCTCCATTAATTGAGCAATAATTTTCTTCGTCTTAACCGACTCAATTCTCTTTGTGAATTCATCTCCACAGAGTAATTCTATTTGTTCGAAAGTCAGTAACCCATCAACGGCATCCACTCCAACTCCATAATGTTTTAATGTACAAATGTAGTCTCTCGTCTCTGACTGAAGTTTGCTAAATGAGACAGCAATTTCATCAAAGTAGATTGGTTCAACAAGAGTTTGGAGTAATGTTGGAAGGAGAAGCGCTTGAACATGGGGAGATAAATTGTCCTCCATCGATTGCAAGGAAAATATGACCATCCCTATTACTGTCCGCTGGAGGGCAGAGCGGGAGTTAAGATGGTGGAGAAGAACTCTGGCGAAGCAATCCACGGCATCAGGACTGGAAACCCACACAATGCAAGCAAATATAATATTAAATCCCAATGAAACGAAGAGAAATTGGCGAATTAACTCACCCTGCCCGAACAATATAACTTGCAAGTAAGCCAAGCATTTTGCCAAGAGTAAATCGAGTCACAGTTATCCTTGCACAGTCCTCGCTACTACCACTCATATATTTCTTCAGCTCACCAACAGTAGTATCCTGTGAAAAAAATACTTTTCAAAAATATGTCTTTCTTACTAGCTTAGAGTTCCACTCGTATGCTTTCACTTACAGGCATTAAAAACTGGGGTTCTATTGCCATCCTTGGCGGTTGCATAGTCAAATAAAGCCAAACTCCAATCATTGGACATGCTGCCTGGAGTAGAGTATCAGTGCTTGTGGATTTCAATAAGTCAGCCCATACACGTGGGACCAGTTGTAGCACATCTTCGTTGTGTTCTAAGAGGCCACGTTGAAATAAATGTTTCAGCGTTGTATTCAGTTCAATGGCTGACGTCTCCCCTAAGAGTTTCTGAAGAGTTAACAGTGCTGACCTCCGGACAGAACTAGAGGTGTGATGTAGGAAGGGATATAGGCGTGGTGTAAGTGTTGTTGGTGGTCTAAAAAATAATCGAGGTTGTTACTTGAGACAGTAAAGTAAATAGTTAAATCGTCAAAGAAATCTGTTTACCGAACATTATTTCCACTGCCAAGAACTTTCGCTAACAAACCCATGATTGAATTACAACTTGAGCTTAGCTCATCCAAGTTAGCTAAAGATTCCCATAAGACTCCAACAACCAATTCAGTCTCCAATTGCCCCATCTCAGTAGCTATTTGAGATAACGCTGCTGCCGCAGCCGCGGATACATCGTCGACAGTGTCAGACAGCGTAGTGAATAGCGGCTCGAACACCTTCGGGAGAAGATCGTATGTGAAATCCTGGAAGAAACAACAAATGCAAGTTAAATTTCAATTAAAAAAAAAGAATATACTTGAAATGCTACAAATTACTATGTACGATTTTTGTTACTCACCCCCCTAACAGCGAACAAATATTTTAGACCCAATAATCCGCCATGCCTCACTTCCCAGTTTGGTTGACTCAACATTTTTAGCAATACTTGAACGAGTAGATTTACTCCATCTGCATCCATCATCTTTGCTATTGTTCCCAAGCATTGAGCTGAGGTCTCCCTTACTGGAGCCACTACTTGGTCAGTCAAAAAATCACCAAAACGGTCCAATGACAACACGGAAACAAGTGTCAATGAGATATCAGCAAGCCAAGACTGTCGAATGGGCTGTGGAGAAAAATAAGAAGATCAACGTATGATATTATCATAGGTAATTTCGTTGGGTTCCTTAAAAGACCCATCATCAAAATGAATCAATACATTAAAATTTAAAAGTGCTAATTCAAAATGAACAGGTTAATGACTAAACTCACCTCATCAGTACCTCCAACCCATCTCATGACCTCTCTCAATCCAGTCCCCGCCCCATGCCTGACTTCCCACTCTGTACTGTATAAATCAGCCAGTAATATTTCCACCCAGCTCCCTAACCAGTCGTCTTTGTTAATTTCTAGTTTAGCTTTCTTCACAGGTTCTTCTTCAACTTCAGCCTCTCTTGATTTTAATTTTCTCATACGGCGCTTTTGCAAGTTTACCTCACGTAAGCTCAATTCCTCGGCAGTCGGTTCGAGATCTTCATTTGAGATTATGCCTGTAGTGTCAATTCCTAATTTAGTGGCGAATTCAAGGCCCATCTGTTTATGAAGGGTTGAACGTTGTTGGGCGGATGTAGAAGTCGGAGTTGCATCAAAGAGATTATTGGATGACATAAGCAGTGGGGTCGTCGGAAGTGTGAATGTGGGAAAGGTCAGCTTAGGTCGTGGGCAGTCTGCTTCCGGTTGTTCAGCCGGGGGGGATTCTTTATTGACTTTGACGTTATTGGAGTCTTCAATTTTTGGAATCGTGGAATTCTCAACTTTCACCACCACCAAGTCCTCGGATTTCACTATAGAGGAGTTCTCAACTTTCACTACAGTGGGGTCTTCAATTTTCTGAACTGGAGCATCATCAATTTTCACACTTTCGAATTTCAAGTCCTGGTAATTTCCAGGAACTTGCTTGAGTATAGCTTCCACAGCCTGTCCAGCTGCAACTCTTGTTTCCCAACTATTAGATTTAAGACATTCATGGACACGACTTAGTAAATGAGGCAATTCATGTGGATGGAGCTTCTGGACCTGTCCTAATTGTAAAGCCGCTGCTTTACGTGTTGAAACGGTTGATCCAGTCTCAAGAAGGACAAACAGACGGTCAAGTCTGGAATTCAATTAATAATCAGTTTATCACATGTTCAATAATCATTAATATAATTCGCACACTAAATAAGAAACGGGTAAATTATTTCGTAGTCTTGAACAGAATTCAGCGTTCGGATTCAATATTCATACCGTAAATGACTTAATAGACCGCTGGTGCTGAATACTTCGCGGGGCTCAACTAGAACGCGAGTCTTTCTCCGGCTTTCTACATGTAACCTAATGGAGAAAGTGGTGAAAGTCTTTGACCTCAGTCTAAACCCACCAGAACGCGGGTGATCTATTACGTTATTTACGCGGTATCACGATATCTATCTCTTAGGAAATTAATTAACATCCCTAACCTTAACCTATGCTATTCAAACCACATTTAAGTAATTCAGAATTACATCTAATAGGCTATGAACTGATCACCGTTTGCTGTAAAATCCATAAAAAAAAATCCCAACCTGGGAACCTATCGTCGTATGCAGTAAGAAGTTTAGAAAGGCGTGTGTATTGTGTTGTTTATATTCTGTCAAAGTAGAATTTACATTTGTTTCCTGCTTAGAACATTATTTCCTACGTTATCAGACATAAAAAATATTTTGAAAATTCCATTAATTGCGTGGACATTGATATTGCGGTATTTCTTTTAAATCGTGTTCAAAAAGTTTAACTTCAAGATGAGAAAACTTGTAATTTTTCTTTCTCTCCTGTGCTGTGCGAGAATTCTAAATTCCGCACGGAACCTGAATGATTTGAATCTAAATGCATTTATCCCTTATTTCAAACAGGAGGACTTCAAGTCAAGGAAGGTCATTATTGAATGTTTTGAATTTTATTTCAGTCTGGTCAGTCGTTGTCGTTGGTCAGCTGGACTCTAAGAAATTGACCATTCATGAGTTGTATTTCCCAAATCTTTTGTACTAGAAAGTCCGGATTTAATTTTTGGAATTGGTTGGTGAATGGTGATAGTAAAGGTATTGATTTTGGAATGTTGCGTACCTTGATGCCATTCTTTTGTTGTCCAAGAATTAGTGTACTTTCCAAGGAAAGTGTGTTGAGAAGACGGAGAGGAATGGTGAGCGGTGGAGGCCGTGGAGGAGAGGTCCGTTCAGTTCCCCTGCCATATTTATACTGGCACACATTCCCACCCCTTCACGTTTATTTACCACTCGTCCCGTCCCTCCCCACCCCTCCCCCACCCACCCGCGGCCACCGCATCCATTCTCTACAAACTATGA
>JAQFYE010005597.1:0-11762 GCA_034694305.1 Protaphorura glebata | reverse complement strand
TTGTCAAAAATGTGAAATTGAATAAATTTACAATACCCAGGCTGAAAAAATCATTAAGTTGATATGCCTTGGAGGGACATAATTTTTTTAAAAAAAATATACTAAATCGAACATTTATTGCCTTTCAGTTTAGGCTCAATGATTGACTTTGTCTCAATGATTTTTCGGGAGCATGTAAGCCATGTGACGCATAGTGCTGTATAGCCATTTGGTTGGTACATTACACTACAGAGGTCCGGAGAAACTCACTTAAAAATTTAATACACTTGCAGCTTTGTTTTGATTTTCACGGGGATCAGATATTATTAAAAGTGAATTTTTTGCTATTTTAAAAAAAATTAACGAACATGAAAAAATTAAAACAACGTAGTTAGTTAAAGGTTAATCTTTACTGTAATGTTGGAGGATTTCAGATGTACCAGCCAGACCGCACTGCCATCTCCGGGATATTTGCTTCAACTATAACTCTCCTTATTATCGCTCATGCATTTATTCCCATTTGTTAGAAATCACAGCCTGGCTGTAACATAAATTACTGTTACTACTAAACAAACCGGCTCTTTTCGGGAACGCTCTAGATATCTGGAAATTTATTAATTTTGGGTGCTTTATTTTTCGAAAAAACTTGTTACGTTTCAAAAATACAAGATGGCGCGTGCAGTTTTAATTTTTCCAATAAAAATTTCCAGTAAAGTCATATTTTCTCTAACGAAATAACGAATTAAAAGCCCAAAACGTACTTGAGTACGTTTAACTGATCAGAAGTTAAGTTACGGAAGTTTGGAATTTATATTGCAGAATGATAACAAAAAATTGGATCAGGAATGTTTATTCCTTCGCATTATCTATTATGGTGTACGCTGAGTATGGTGCAGTAAATTTAATTTACGTAGCTGGCGCCGACACACGTGTGCAGCACATGGCATGTACATTATTGTCGTTTGCAATTCATGACTGCTTTTTGCATCTAGGAATTCTTGACCCAGGAGCCAGGACGAATATTTTACTGCACTTAATCCGAGTGAAATGAAATAGCAAAATAAATACCAACTCATCTTATTTCAAAGGCCTGGAAATAAACGAATCCGAATAGTCTGACATTCATTCAATTCAGTCATTTCAGTGCATTCCACCAAGTTCATCTGTGAAGAAAGCAGTCAGAAAAATCCACAACCTCTTGAAGTCTAGACAAATCTGATTGTCTCTATAATTATTGAATCATCAGCCCTTGTCGCAAAATGTAAGTCTTGGTTGTTTAAAACTTCAATTTTTCACAAAAATCAATCCATACGAATAATAATTTCAAATTAGTAAAAATATATTAGAAAACGCTTGGAGAATTCTAGAGGGAAGTTTGAAAATATCCATTCACAACTTTAATTGTGTTAGTCATTTGGGACATCGGACATATCAGTAATATTGACTATTTTAATTTTTTTGGTAATTTCAGAATGATTGAACTCAAACTCAAAAGTTCGGACAACAAGATTTTCAACGTGGAAGTTGATGTTGCTCGAGTTTCTATCACAATCCGACAAATGATAGAACACGCTAATCAAGACGAAGAGATCGTTCCAGTGCCCAATGTCAGAGGGGAGATTTTAGAATTAGTCATCAAATGGGCCACTTACCATAAGGTACGTATTTTGGAATTATTTCGGCCTACGGAAGGTACCCATAGTAGTAGATAAGACAAGTCAAGCCAAGCCGTGTCTACCGAACGGATCAACTCCGACACATAACCAGAAAGAACTGGAAAAAAACGCCTGTACCACCACTTTACCAACTTCCTCTGCCAAAAATTGACATTCAGAAATTCTTAAATTAGCATCAATACTCTAAAAAATGTATCTTTTTTTTGAGATGTCCAGGTTATTTCATTTCTATTTTTGTCATCTACAGGATGATCCTGAGGAAGCCGAAGACGAAACCGTGCAGGGCCGAACAGATAACATTTGCTCTTGGGATTTAGAATTTTTGAGGATTCCACAAGTGACACTTTTTGATTTGATTATGGTGAGCCTTAATTTTTCCAGTTAAATGAGAAGATTATGGCTGGGTCATCACACGTTCGAGATTTTAGAAAGCACACCGCACGGTCCAGGATATGTAGTTCTTGACTTCCCGAACAGCTTTTCTAAAGGTCATACCTGGAAAATTTAGACTATTTGGCCGCTAGAAATGCATGGAACCGATACACTTTGACCTTGTGATGTCAAGAACGTCAACGTGTCACGGATTTATTTCTATTACAGTGTGCGGTGTGCGGTGTCCTTTCTCCTGTAGGCCAAAATTAAGTTAAGTAAATTGAGTTTTAGAAAAAATACCAAACATTGCAATAAAATTATTAGGAATTTTTAATACTGGCATTCCGTCGGCGAAAGTTTTATTGGATTTTGAATACGAATTACGCATTATGATAGTGTTTGATTTAAGAGCACACCATACCTCTTCAGAACTTACTTACATTGTTAGCTGGAGGAATCGAACCCAAACTGTAAAAGAGCAGCTAAGGCTGGCTATTCAGTATACTGTGTGTTGTAACGCAGGACATATGAATCTATGTTCTATTGACATGTCCTGCTGCGACCGACAATTACATAGCAAATCAATGTGTGAAAGTTTACTTTGAATAATTCTAATTACTATTTTCACAATTCCAGGCAGCAAATTATTTGAATATCAAGGGACTATTGGATGTGACCTGCAAGACCGTGGCCAACATGATCTCCGGAAAATCCGCGGAAGAAATTCGGGAAAGTCTCAACATTGTCAATGATTTCACGCCAGAGCAGGAGGAACAGATTCGGAAGGAGAATGAATGGTTGAAGGAGATCATTTGAATCAATCGGGCGACAACTGAATTGTATTGATACAAAATTTCTTAAAACTAAAGCATCAAGCATGTTTCTAAAAAAAATTCTATCTTCCTATTAGATACTTTCTTAAAATTGATTGGATTTTGCATTGACTTTGTCTTATGATGTAATAATAATAAAATCAGTTTAGTTTAAACAATGGATTTTGATAACCAAATAAATTAGAAAATAAAGTACTATTAAATTTCCCTTCAAATTAATTCAGCTTCCAGTGAATTGCCCATTCTACGGACATCGTACAGAATAGATAGGAGTAACCTTAGTTTAGTTCATAATTTTAGAGAGGTATAGGTAGGTATACCTTCACCTACGGCCTAACCTGTGGGTTTCCACTAAAAGTGAGATGTGCATTCTCTTTACAGAGTTTTGTCTGAGTTAGTAGTTAGCAGCTTCAGGTAGGTGAACAGCTCGGTGGGAGCTGGTCTGTATTTTTAACTAGAAAAGTATAATTTCTGGTTTTGTGGTCACAAAATGAACCCAGAGCCGAGACATTTCATTCTTTGAACGATTTTTTTTTCGATTCCAACACTAATGAGATATTTTAATAATAGCTTTTTGTATACATGGTGTGGACATGTAAATTCGTTACTTTTTCACTTGGGGATTAACGTATTGAAATTTTTACTAATTGATTTGAAGACTGGGTGCTGGAAGTACTTCTGGTTCTGGCTCTTTTTCTCCTTCCATTTCTTCCTCTTCACCATCTGCAGGTTTAAGCGACTCATATTTTCCAAGACTCGAACGCAGGGCAAGATTATCCTCTTCCACTTCTTTCAACTATAATTTTTTTTTAAAATCAGTTAATTAAAATTATCCTACGAGATATTTGGTTGTCGCCAAATTAATATGACATTGAATCTAGTCACGATGACGAAGCCTTACGCGTGCGAGTGGTCTCCGCCAAACGGACAGGCTATAATTAAATTCTCATCATAAATAACTACTTACCCGATCCTGAAGTTCTGTTAACTCTGTGTTAAGATTCTCAAGTTGTGCCTTCATAGGAACCCCTGTGGCCAATTTATCCAAAAAGTACTCAATCGGATTGGATGGTTTCTCAGGCTCTTCGTAGAGACCGACAAGGACGCGGGTTAAGGCATCCAGGACTCCAGTTTTCTCCAAGTACTTCCGGAATTCTTCCCGTTTGGCTTCTGGCTAACAATAAGATATTGCAAAACATGCAATTATTATAATTGCAGAAACATAAGTGGTCAAATAGCATATTTGAGCACTAGTTTTCAGATTACTGAAGGACCCTAGTAGTATAGGTGGAAAACTTACTAGAAAGTGTGAAAAACCCCTGCATATATAAATAAGTTAAAACCTTATGACACAGGAAAAGTGGGGCTGAGATTATATCAGACCTCGAGGAATGGAACCCCGTCCCTACAGGCAGCAGATGGGAACCCTATACCATCAATCTGCCTTGGTGATCTCAACCATATTGTGGTCACCAGTGGTATAAATAAATACTGACCGAATTATGTTGCTGGGTGGGCCCTGGGGCACCGGCGCCACCTTTTTCCTTCTGATTAGTTGAACTTTTTCCCTCATTGACCGGCATGTTTTATAAAGATGCTCTTGATCAAGAACTTCAAAAATTGAATTAATTAAGAATACTAAAAAATAATTTTGATTCACGAGTAAGTTTTCACAAATGCAATAGACGTATAATTTAATTGATTCACAAATTTTACAACTTTGAAAGAGTCCTTTTGTCCTAAAATTTTAAAGAAATTGTCAATTTACATATTTTATTTACATTTCTGGCTCAGACCTCGTCGCCATGGTCGAGATAATGGGTTTCTATCATTTGGTTTCATATCATTGAAATATTTCGGAATTTTACTGCGACGCGTATTGTCGAAGTTCAATAAATCACAGTACGCAATATTTGTGCATTTTATATTATTTTAATTTCAAAAAATGTTCGTGATTAGCATGTAGGCGTCCAAACGGACACGTTGGAGAGACACAACAATAATGACGAGATGAAACAACTCGGACGAAACGAGTAAATTGTCAAAGATTTATGGACTTTACCAATCCGTCCATGCTTGTTGGGCCATAATTTCATACACCTGCTCAATCCAGTTCATTATAGAGCTTTGACGAGATATCTGAACCGAGATATTGCGAATCAGATACGATATCCGGAATTATCTAATCAGATCAAAGCCTTACAGCCTAGGAGATTATCGAATGTCGGGCGATAAAATTCGATTGCAATTAAACTATTGAGTTCGATCTCATCTGTCTGAGTTCTAATGGATTTGTGACTTCAGTCCCTTGCAGAATTTATAGAATTTCTGTACTAATAAAAAAATATTTGTAGCTTGAATGGCCGAATTACTATGGAGGTAGCCTCTTCGTTATGATTAATATGGATTGCATTTTTGACACGGGGTTCATTTACTGACAAGTTACCTACTACTAGAGGTGCCCAGGTGCCTTCAGACCAAATGGAAGGTCAATGAGTCATACTCTAGGAAATAGGATTCTGTTTGACCTCTGATATTCCTCCTCAAAGATATTCCTCCTGAAAGGCAGTCAAGAAAGCAGTTCATTTTTTAATATAAACTTAAATCACGATGTAAAATATTCTGACAAATACGCCTTGAAAAATCTTAAAGTATCATTGCACTAGTTTTGGACGAAGATTATAATTTGCCGACGTTCAACTAAATAAGAATGAAATATAATATTTTATTCGCACCACCGCTACAGCAATTTATCCAATTGTTTAGGATTTCTGCATTGGTCATACCCTCGTACATATAACTGTTACATTTGCAACTAATTATTTAAATTTTGTCCAATAATATTTTGTAAAAGTAAGCTAGTTGGTCAGTTCACGTCTGACTGTGTGAATTCGTAACAAATATTGTTGTATATGCAAAATAGAACACACACAAAACAAAAATCTGTGTCGTTGTTAACGGATTAGCTTGTTCTAATGTCATTTTGTCATTTCTACACAAAATTTCTACAAAAAATCATCTTCACGTGAATCATTCCCCACAAGTACCTTTTGCACAAACCTAACCGAAACGTGTAAATATTCTTCACTGCAAGAGGTGAAAATCAAAATTTTGCCACGATTTTGAAAAACGAGTGACAGTTACATTATATTTATTTTGACCAGACACCGTAAAAACGTAGTCTTGAGTGAGCGATTCACGGCCAACTATTATAGCCCATACCGCCATGACAAATAATGCCTTAAAGCGAAATGTCTTCCAAGTGGTTGTACTTCTTATTATGGTGACATTATCGACATTTCAATATTATCCTGTAAGCGGGAAACATTTGGGAAAGAATGGGAAGCAAGAACCAAGTACATTGGACGATGATATTTTCAGTAGCGATTCTTTCTTCACGGATAAGAAAAATGTGCCACGTCCACCCGACACGTCCAATGAAATAAAGACGCCAGCCATCTCGCAAGATTCTGTCCAAAATTTGACGAGCCTTCTTTCCCGAATTGGTGACACCTCAGATTCCGAGGTTCCAGCGCCAACTGAGCGAACATCTTTGTCTCTGCAAGATCTGGTAAGCAATTGTCCTGAAATATCAAGGCAGATTTAAAGTTCTTTATAGAATGTATACCTCAATTATTACCAGTAATTATTAGGCTCAGTTCGGTTGTGAAGGGGAAGCTTTGGAGCCGCGTTGAGCAATGTATAAAAAAGTAGCAACTAGAGCGCATGTTGAACTTTGACCTTTGAAATTATTCGTCATTAACAGGAAGCTTCGAGTGGAGGTCTCCTGGATCAATTGACAGGACTGATTGGGTGGAGTAGCCTTCAAGTCGCTATATATCCAATTTTAATGATTCTGGTCGCTGGGTTCTCTGGAATATTCTGGACTTGGGTCTTTATATACCTTTACACATATTTCTTTACTGGGAAGGGTTACTTTGGCGGAGGGTCATCGGGGTATGTCATTTTTAATCTCTGTTTAATTTTGTTTGAATTAGCTTTTCCAGCAAAATTCGTGAAACATGTTTTGACCCTTCATTATGGTTTTTAGGTTCAAGGGTCGCGCCCAGTCCATTGACAGTCCAAACTGGATTTTGAACTCATTACCGGGTTACGTACTGACCGCAACTCAAAATTGGGACGAAGCGATGAGTGCATGGAAATAATTTATGTAAACATGAGTCAGTCGTGACTCGTAATACAAATTGTTTAATTATTCAAACTATTCCACGCAGCCATATCCGTTAAAACCAATTGAATAAATTGTGGCTGACAAGCCAGGTCACCCAGATTTTTCGTAATCAGTATAATTTTACGGTCCAACAGTACCTTAGGAGGAGAAACTCAAGTTTAAGGTTAAGAACAATCACATTCATTCATTCGGTGAGAGATCACAGCCCCAGTTACGATTTCGGGGCAAAGTGTTTAACAAATAAAATTTGAGATTTACAGTAAATTTTGGAGTCTATTTACAGTTCGACTATTAAAGTGGACCTTTCTTCTAGTCATTGATTGTCAGAAAGTCGATTCCTGCAAACTTTTTTTCTGTAATGGTCTGCTGAACAAAATAAAAAATGAGTTAAGTGTCGCAGAAGAGAAATACCAGAAAAATGAATAGTTCTTCAGTTTTATTTTTGTTTGTTTTCTGCATAATCCAAATTTCACATTGCCTCTCAAACTTTGACGAGAATGAGAATATATCTAATGGAACAAACCAAGATGTGACAGATGTTGCCCTCCGAAGTCAAGAATCTGAAGCCAGAGACTGTCCGGTAAGTGGTTGATAAATCAGATGTAAGATTTGTACTGAATCTTATCTTTAATTTATAAGCTGGTCAGAATCAGATACGTACATGTCAGATATTGTCGGATTTTCGTCAGGTGTCGATCAAATATGTAATACCAGCGGAAAGTGATATTTGAGTTCCAATTGAAAATTCTCCAAACATGTCAGATAAAATATTATAATATTTAGGTTTCCAAGTAATCGAAAACTTTGGGTAATTAGTGGCTGGATCGGCCGGTATGGCGTAACACCAGTAGACCCAGTATTCGCCTTTCATATTTTGACGGATTATTCGGTTCATAATCCATAACCTTACTTTAGCTCAAAAATTTAAATACCCGATATGATGTTGAAGCCTAAGGCCTGAGCCTGACCGGCTTCAAAAATAACTATTTGGCACAACCTTATCTGAATGCTTTAGTATTTTGCAAAAAAAGACGATTCTGAAATGCTTTCTTGTACAATTTTAACATTTATTTCCAGAACTGCGTGAGCGGAGAATGTGCAACGAATACTGTCGTGTCCGGGCTCCCAATAGTTCAATTGATTGCCGCCGGGATTATCGGTTTTATCTGGGCAGCCATCTTTATTTGGCTCTACGCCAGTTTTTATTCTACCTCATACAGCGGGAATTCCTCAGGGTATGGCTACGGCCCTAGTCCAAGTTACGGGTATGGAATGAGTCCCAGTCCCGCCTATGGTACACCGAATAATCAGTATGGCACCCCGCCATTGTCAACATATAATGCCCCAGCACCTGTCTACACTGCACCTGCACCTGCTTACATGGCGCCGGACACGACATACCAAGCTCCGGCTCCTGCCTATATGGCCCCGCCTGCCTACATGGCCCCCGCCCCAGCATACATGGCTCCTGCACCTGCATATATGGCGCCTGCCCCTGTATATATGGCCCCCGCCCCTTCGCCATCATATACAGCCCCAGCTCCATCTCAGCAATACAACACGGCTGACCTTTCAGCACTGAAACCGCCAACTCGGAGGAGATCTTCCACCAAATCTCGATATTCAGACAGGATGTCTGCAGGAGTGGACAGGTCATTGAACTCGACAAACTACCGTTAATTGTTTCGGCCCGAAATATGTATTTATCAACCACTAGCCTCAGAAGCAAGAAGCACTCATTGGCTCAAGCCACAGAAGTGATAATATATTATCAAAATAAGTTACATAGTTAAAGGGAGAGTGCATTCGACAGTATAAGAACTGACTTTAATATGTGAACGATTTTTCTGAAGAAGGACCTTACCGTAAATGATTAGACTGATTAGAAGTCCCGGTTTCAATTTAAAATCGAACTGTTTCTAATTGGGCACTGCCCTGGAGTGTGTTTCGCATTGGCCATTTACGGTAAATGAGTTTTCGGGTAGCTTGGGGGTATTTGTAAAAGCATCGAAATTACGCTGTTCGAAGTTCCTTGTCGCCAAAATTCTAAATGGATCATTATCAAACATTCCCGGCGTATTAAATTTTTTTTAATCTGTAATTATTTGAAGAAATAAACAGTTACAACTTCACCAAATTCTCTTCAAACTTAAACCGAAGTATACTTGACAATCTTAACTGTTTGAAGCGGGTATTTCCGTGGATATAATTTATGGTATACTGTTATGCCTACCTATTCTAATTTTATTGAAGTTCATGTTAATTATTTTGGTAGGTAACGATACAATTAACCCAGCACACGATACAAGATCTTCTCGAATTTCAATAGCGTCTTATTTACAAGCAATGAATATAATTTATTATTACATTTTATTATTTAACAAACTGAAATAATTAATATTAGAATATGAATATAATAAAAATAGTGTAGACCGTAAGCTATTAAGAATTGTATCGTAATTAAACGAATACACCCTTCTTAAACGTTGAAAGAGGATGACTGATTTGACTATCTTACTCCCTGGCTAAAACGCTAAGAATTATTAATGATTTTAATTTCAATTAATACGAGGGTATTATAGTTGGCAGGTAAAATACTGAATTTCTTGATAACTCATAACATGAATTTTTGTCAAGGTTTCTAAAATTTCTAGCGATAAACCAAAAGTTGTTCGGGAGTGGAATTTTCTGGTTAATGTGTGTTTGAATTATTTGCAAGTGTAGGCACATCATTTGATACTGAATCTTTGTGAAATTCATGCATGTATGTGGCAAACTATTAGCAATCGTAAATTGAATAGGATTTTGAATATCGGATCAAGAAAGTATGCTGATCTTCATCCTACCTACAAATAGACCAGTAACGTACCAATAACAACAAGGCGTGCAACAACAAAACAAAAATGTGGCATTGATTGCTAAAAAGTCATATTGGAGAAATACAAAAAGTATAAATAAAAATAATTTTAATAGAGTTTAGAATAAGGTTTTGCAGTCGTATGCTGACGTTCCTCTAAATGGGTTATGAGTAGATGTAGACCCACATGATAAAATACGAATACAATATTTATTATAAAAAAAAATTACACATTTTCCACACAGGATGTCATGCTAGTTTTTATCTCTGGTGAATACAAAAAATGATTTTGAAAAGTTTCAATAACTGGATTTTGCAGAAAATGAATTTATTCTAGTTTATTTTTTTCTACAAATAGGTACGAGACCACATACATACGGGGCGAGTGAGAAGAATTTGTTCTTTCTGTGAAGTGGGAGAAGGTTTAAGATATACATTCTGTAGAGAATTACTTGCAATTCTCTATTCTCTCAATTCTCGATTTCCTAAAAAAAAACTCTCTTAGCTAAAAATTTCCTCCAAGTTTTTCTCTTTTGAGAGACGAACAAAATAAAGATAAATAAAAATTCAGTACAGTTTTTAAACACTCGGGACTTCCCATTCTTAGAGGTTTATTCAGGTTGCTGGATTTTTGTACAAATAGAAGACTTAATTAACAAGACTATATAGGAATAAGAACAGGCGCGGGCTATCCAAAAGGTAATATCCTGTCTACGAAGGGACTTGTCTCTTAGAGGGAAATAGAGATCGGTATACACTCCTGAATTCAGATATTAAAAATTCCATTCAATTTATGATTGACAATAACGGCCACATAGTAGTAGATGCAAGAATTTCACTAATAAAATTGGGCATCTGGCTGAACGTAGAGCCAAACTTGTGCGCACTTGAATAGACAAATTGAAGTATTGTATAATAGATAACAACAGCAAAATTCTCTGAAATTGAGTCCGGTGACCAAACGTGAGTTAATCAGTACAATGCTGAATGAAAATACGGGTTAATGGTAGGAAGAACGGTCAAGAAACAACTGACTCTAAATAGCAAGCAGTTAATTTTAGCTTCCATTTTCTGGGACTGTGGTCGGATTCTCCTATTAGACTTTTCACCCCATGGAGATGCGATGACTGGTTCCTATTATTGCAATGTTCTGGGCAATTTCAGGTATACAATTCGAAATAAGGAAGTTTGCAGCTGGGTGGTCGACATTCATTTAAAAAATACAACGATCCGATTCGTTCAGTTCCAACTGTAGTCAACATATACCAGACTTGGCGCAAATGATTGGTCAAATTATTATTAAAAATGGGAATTGAGCTTGAAAACGAATCTGGCCATTTTTCGGTTCGAGGAAAACCACATTGAGAAACAATGAACACACTTTAGGAAACTATTTTGCTTACAGGAAGCGTTCTGACTTCCTTATTCTCGTCACTCATTTTTGCAACAGTTTATTGATTAATGAGTTCACACATCAGGTATTCTAATTGATTGATAAATGAGACATTCGAAATTCGAACAGACATTAATTAATTTTTATTACTCAATACCTGTCCTCTAAATTTTCCATTGTTACTATGTGAGAAGGCAATCCTCTCAGCGTGTGCCGACATTGTCTTCATTACAATCTAACCTTTAACATTTCAATTAACTTAAAAAGGTGTGCTAAGTTTTATTGAGTTATTTTGCGTATGGGCGAAGGTTAAATTTCAACTTGTCAACACTAACATTAGGGAGATGCAGAAGAAGATATCAACAAGTGTCATCTCCTTTGGGGTCAGGGGCGGCGCTAGCTACAGGCTAAGCAGGCTATAGCCTGTACGAAATTTCAGCCTTAGGCTAACAAAATCTAG
>JAQFYE010005596.1:0-11762 GCA_034694305.1 Protaphorura glebata | reverse complement strand
AACTTATTACAAAATTGTATCACATTTGCATTCTCTGATTTTGTTATTGTTCCTAATCGCGAAAATTTGAAGATCTCCTACGACAATGAGCACCTACACGCGGTAAAAAATTATTTTGAAAACTTTCAGACCTCTGTTGCGCATTTGCGCAATAATTTCGGAAAAAGATCGCTAGCCGAATTCCGGAGAAAAGGCGTCTAATCCATTGAACAAGTAGTCATACAAATAAATTCAAAATATGACTTCAGAAAGCAAAAAATATTATCCTTTAGTCTAAAAGAAAAATGTAGAAAAGCTTAAAGTAGACAGGATGAAAAGGACGGAATGTGATACATAATTTTAGTAAGTGGAAGGGGAGGAGATTTGGATTCAGAACATGAAAAGCTTAGATTACTTGTTCGAGAAGGAAATCCAATGCCCTTTACAATGGTAATAAAAGGGATCCAAGGATAAAAAAAATAGAAGGAAAAAGAACTGGTGAAGTAAAAACTTGGCACTTGGTTCCCATTTGATTGTCATTCTTCTTGGAATTCCTGTCGAGTCGATCAAATTTCACGGACAAAGCATTGGACAAGAGCCAGCAAAGCGGAGAGCATTTGAGGGGGAGTAGAATTCAATTGATCTCCTTGCTTCTTCAAAATGAGCCTTCTCATATTCACTTTTTTTTCTCAAATCTTTTAGTCAAGGCAATTTAAATCCATCAAAATTGTATTCCTTCAATCCCAGTTCAATCACTTATTCCTTGAGTTGCAAATTTATAGTCTGTGTTCTGAATTTTTAGAGGAAAGGAATAATAGTAGGTTATAAAAATATGTAGAGTCCAAAAGAATCCAGATCACAATGACTAAACTTAGAAACAGAAAGGGTTTTGAGAATGGCATGTGCTCTTTGCTTTGAATTCTTCGAATCAAGGAATGTTTTATTTGTGGCTGAGGGCGGTAGCTTAATATTTAAAATAGAATGTGGGGAAATCTAAAGAGATTAATTTGAAGTACTGCAAAATCTACAACATTTCAAAAAACAGAAACCAGTCTGGATTTGAAGCCGGGTCATAAAATGTTTATCCTGTAAAAGTTTATTTGCCAATTAAAGGTGACCTTCAGATTCGTTCCTAAGAACATGTAATCGGACAATGACACTGAACAAAGTGTATTTAAATAAAATGGAAGTCCTGCCTTTGGAATAAATAAAATATTTGCTTATTCCACTAAGAAATAAAGTGTGGTAATTTCGGTTACATTTTTTATTTATGTTTTGTTTCTTCAATTAAATTCACAAGTATGATTTTAAATATTTAAAGCTTTACTTTTATAATTTAAAATTGCAGTTTTTTTTAGCCCAATTTTTCATAGATCTTGTATTGCCTTGTGATACGCTTGTCTAGTTATGAGTCGAACGTTTATCCGAAATCTCAGTCACTCGTTATTTCTGATGATGTGGGCCTGGTATGGTTGCTGAATTCGATGCCGTCAGCTGTACACATACAACCTCAAATGGCCTGAAGTTCATGTCTAAATCGGATTTAATCTACAAGGTTTGCAATTTTAAAAATTCAGACTGGCACAGCATGCATAGAGAGAAAGTTTGGATCTGAGAGTTCAAAAACTTTCACCAGCGCTTCACTAGTGCCGGCGGTGGCACTCAAACTCCCATCCCACGCGTCAATATGTCCCTAGTTTGTCGAAAACACATTTCCCCTTAAATAATTTTATTTAAAATCCACTTGGAAAATATTACCCTGTGTGTTTGTTTGATCCTATCAACGGATTCCTTTTTCCAAACTCCTTCCTGATTTGTCCCTCAAACCCCTTCAATCAATTTTTTTATAACACCTAACCTAGTTACGTCTCTACGGCCAGCAGCGTCTTTGATTTCTTTCCTACCGACGGCTTTAGGGAAAGCACGTCTGACAAGGAACAGTGTTCGGTTGTAAACGCCAGACACGCCTGATAGTTTCCGGGTTTGACACTGTTCACGATTATGGATGTTTCATTGGCATGAAATTGTCATTGCCAGCCATACAGTGATATACAACAACTTATTTTAGTCCCTTATAATTTGGTGGTGGTGTGTGTTCAATCCATCGGGCTCACAATTGGGCTGCTTACGAAGATTTTTCTTCACAAGTGTTTCTATACCAATAGGAATACCTTTCTTTGGTTGGTAATGAAGAGTCAAAGAATAATATCATCTGCCTCCGGATTTCTAGTATTCGTGAAAGATATGAAATGAGTGATATGCTTTGGACGTCAGGCCGATTCGGGATATACAACCGAATACTGTCCCTCGTCAGATTTTTCTCTTCGGTGAGCATTGGTTCGTTAAGTCCAATCAAAACACGGAATCTCCATCACCCACTCACTTGGGAATGTAAACAAAAGAAGAAATGGGGTGGATGGCTGCGGATCCTCTCTTCCGAAATGACAAGTTTTACCACCTTTGGTGTGGAATAAGGGGAGAAAAGAAAAAAGCATTCGTTCGTGAGTTCAAATTCTCTTGCTCCAGAGGAATGCCGAATACGAATGCTTTGATCGGATACGATCCTCTTTCTCTCCAGTGCAGTGGAAAAACAAAAAAGAAAAAAAGTAGAAGAGAAAACTCCCGAATTCGGATATTCGGAAGAGGACAAGGAAAGACAATTCATTCAGGTCTCCATTCCGTCCGTCCGTTCTCACACAATTGGACTTGCTACTATTTCTTTTTGCCCTCCCGTTACCCGGGTGCTCCCATTGACTCTGTGTCGATTCCCGAACTCTCTGTCTTTTCCTCTTCCATAAATCTGAGGGCAGAATCGCAGAATGCCTTGGAAAAAGAAAGTTTTTTTTCTTGGAGACTGAGCGAAGAAGGGGAAAGTACATTTACTATTTCTCTTGCCCCAAAGCCTGGCTCTACATAAATATGTGTGTTGTAGGAAATGGGTCATTTTCGGCTAGAATCCTTTGGGCAATTAGTTACTGAAAGGTAGTAGAAAGTTTGTTCATGTCGCAAAATGATGTCGTCCTTGCCCAAACATCATCACAAGATTTTCATAAAATAGGCTTTTGGTGGTACAACACCATCTCTGTCAGAGGAATTGCACACTCATCATAGAAAAATGGAAAGGACTGCCTATAAAACAACAGAAACCACTTTAATACGTGTACAGAAATTTATCGATAAGGAAAACGTTTGAATCAACGCACTAATGCGCCAGGAATTGTGAGATGAGCCAATCGAGGTTCAGTGTATGGAAACGCGTGGCGGTATAAATTCATGAGATCCTCAAAGAAAAAACGAATACATTCTATTCATGAAAAATGTGCACAAATTTGACCTCCAGCCTGATTTGACCTTTGTCTACGACATATGGTTGTCTTCCGTCCATGCACATGTATGAAATCCTCCGTTGTACTTTCGTCCTGCAAGGACATTAGGATTCGATTTGACTCTGTAGGTAT
The DNA here is from genome assembly GCA_034694305.1 of Protaphorura glebata. NCBI lineage: Eukaryota > Metazoa > Arthropoda > Collembola > Poduromorpha > Onychiuridae > Protaphorura > Protaphorura glebata. Next base: position 8,325 of record JAQFYE010005596.1, on the reverse strand, counting down.
TGCTAGGAAAATGTATAGAACCTAAGCGGAATGGACTACAGTGGATGCAATGATGCCGATTCTGTGAGTATCAATACAGGGTTAGAAAGTCTTAGAACTTTCTAGGGAAAATGTGTATGTGCTTCATTACATGAACAATGTGTGTGTTTGATTCTCCATGCAATTTCATTTAATTCTGCCCCATTTATTCTTTTTCTTAAAGGGAAAGTTTTTTTTGACTTGGAGATATATTCCGTTATGTCCAACTGTCCTCCCTTCTCCATTTCTTACAATTTGAGATTATGCAACTGTACATCTGACTTACAAGTTTGATCATTAAAACAGTTTTTGTGGGGGGTTCCTCATTAAAATTCAGACAAACGGAAAAGAATTTCTTGATTGTTTGAATGACTTTACAGCAGGGGTATTTTTTGAAAGTTAGGAAATTGAGGGAGTAAATTAAACGAGATTTCGTAATTTACATTTACCTCCTGTGCACAAACTAAAGAATTTTTTTTCAAAAACTTTTACAATACTTTCAAGAATTTCTTCATATGACGTCTCTACTTCTGCTATCAATACCCACTGAATTTCTAGTCTTTTCTCACATTTACAAAATAAAAAATTGCATTGAACATTTTGATAATTTCAACGTAGATTTATTTTATTATTATTTTCCAAAAACGATAATAATGAGTAATAGGTAGGTTGTTTGAAAGATATCGATACAATACTGAAATATAGGGACGTATTGTTCAATTAAAAAATTTATCCAAAGAAATCTGTCTGAATTCCAGCTTATTTTTGACAATAATAATATTTTGGAAGTAACAACGCACATAGCTCCTCATGTTGATGCTTACATAGAATGCTGCGGGGAAACCGAAACCGAAGTGATTTATCTTCCATGCTTAGCTGACCACCGCCTTCGCCTTTGCTTTGCAATGCAAATGAAAGGAATTTGTGACCGTGAAATACGCTATTGTGTCAAAATGTTGACAACGTTCCATCCATTCAACCAACCAACGAGTTGTCATTGTCCTCATACAAGTCAACTCCTTATATTGATAGTCAACCATTTCTTGGGTCAGAAGATCTGACGTTAAAAAATGGTTAGTTGGTCGAAAATCTGCAGGAGTTTCACCGGTGACGGTTGTGTGTCACAGACCGTTCGAATATTCAAGTCTCCGAAGTTTTGGGTTTAAGGCCTGGGTGAATTCTGGTTTGGCCAGAATCCAATTCCGTCGAATTAAGTTTTGACGAATCGTATTTCCTAGAATTTTGATTCTGAAACCATTTCGTAAGATTTGGATCCATCCGAGAATGATTCGGATTCGGATTCAATTGAATTCTGATTTGACAAAAACAAATTCGCGCAAGATTGTATTATGGTCCAGTTATGGTTCCTCAGAATCCGACTTAATTCTTTCGGTACCAGTTATATTCCGATACCCGGCTCCGCTTCGGAACCTTTCTCAAGTACGGGCACTCTTCTAATTGTTTGGAAGACCCTAATTCTAATCTTGCTTTTAAGATTTGAGGAATTAAATGTACGGTTTTGTGAAAAATAATTTCAGTACTTCAAAGCTCAAATCACATCACATCAAATTCAAAGTCGGAATTAACAATACGAACGGAAATTAACGACACTCATTGATGAATCAATGTGGCGTATCATTGTGTGATGTATGGATTTGATAATTAATAAAAACAGATCCAATGCAAAATGTATATATTTTAAATATATATGAAATACATAACATAAATTGCATAAAAACTTTAAATTTCAAGACCATATTGAGATGACTGAGTAAACGTTTTTAGAACTAAATGTTTAATCTAAATGTTATTGACAAAACATGGATTTTTCAACTTCGTTTACAATTCACTAAAATTCGGAAACATCATATTTTCTCTAAAAGTATCACGTAATACGATATAGCAAGTCAAGTAAGCTACTGTACCCAAATGATGAATTGCCCATAATTTTGAATCAATTCCTAATTCGCAGGACTTCCTTCCTTTTTTCGGGAATAACTGAACACAATACAGTCATAAAATCCTTTTTCTGATGAAATAGTGCCATGCTGGCGATTTCAAATCCCAGTCTGTATGTATGTGTCTATTTAAATTGCGGTTTCGGCTTTAGGTTCGGCTTAGTATTTGGAGAAATGGAAAGAAAGGGTTGGTTGGTGTACAATGAAGTTTGAGAAATACCGGCTGGCCTTTTTTCAGATCCGGTTCTTTTCTCGGCTCAGAATTTTGATTCACTTCCACTTTAATATTACTTATACTTTACTCGACTACTCGTTCGTTTGTAAAGGAACTATAAAGTAAGTATAAAGTCAAAGTCAAGAAACACGATACAGGAGACAGGATAGACTTGTACGCGTCCAGCATGCATTACCAATACTCCCAATCCTCCAATGCTGTCTGGAAGTATCTCACACATCCTTTCATTTTTTTAACATACAGGGCACGAACCACGAACCATCCCTCGACGAATGATTTGAGACATCTGTGAGGAATAAACATTTTATTATTATAACTTTTTCTTCTTCCTCTAGTGTGAACGAACTTCCAGAGTACTATCTAACGTAGTGAGTCTTACTGGTCGAATAAAATCCTATTCCCACAACATAATTTAAAATTTAATCTGATGAAATGTAACGAATGTATCAAATTATGGACAGAGCAACCTAGAAAATCCTTAAAAATCAACGGCAATAAAATTCTTTGAGAAAGTGAAAAGAAAGTATTTGAAATCTAGCAAAACTAAAAATTCTACAGGAAGTAGCCTATAAAGTTTTGAAACTGTAAGAGAAGTAAGAATCTTGGAGGAAGCTCCGAGAAAGTTTTACAACGAAAGTAATACAACGGAAGTAATTCTTTGCGGCACTCAACAAATAGAATGGAACGAAGGAAATAATTATGGAGAAAGTAACAGAGAAATTCTTAGACAAACGTAATTTTTTTCTAAAATAAGTCATTATTCCCAAATTTTGAATATAATCCGAAAAGACTGTTTCACTAAATTCGATACCCTATCATATCGTGTAATTGGCTTGTCTGATAATTTTATACCATTATGCATTACATTCTGATCAGATACGGCAGGGAATATCTCATCTGTTTGAAGCATGATGTCAAATTTTGGACTTAGTAAGTGTGAAGTGTGAAACATTGGGTCAAAAAAATGGAATCCTAGTTGAACGTAATCCAATGTAATGGGGTAGTCCGGAGCGGGCCGATGGGGTAATATATGAGGAATTCATCTCAAGTAAAAGGATGGAGAGAAGTTTCAAGGGAAAAAGGAGAAAAAGATTGGCAATTTGAGCAAAGTTGGACAAATGGGATCTTTCACATTCCACTTGGATTGCTCTATACTTTAGGTCAATTCCCAACCCAGGCGTTTAGAATTTAGAGCCATTGTCTTCAGTTTGTAGAACCATTTTTGGCTCTCGGATCTCCTCCTTTCACCAAAGACTTACATAATATGAATCAATCTTAATTTCCATGACTTGAGACTTCAATGAGGCGTTCAAATTACATACGTCCGGAATTTTAAAATGTCCATGATGAAAAGTGATAATGTAGAGGGATATTTCATGTATTGAGCACGTGAGAACGTGAAAAGGATATCTTCTTCCTGCCAAATTAATTTCATTTATAAATTTCAAAAATAGTTTTCAACAATAAGTTTTTGAACTCGACAGAGTATGAAATTTACTAACCGAAGCAACATTCTTTTGATGAAATACAAAAAAAGTTCGTCATTCGATTCGAAAAGTTGATACGAACTCTGTTTCATCTTTAGTTCAAACATATTTCAGAATTGAATCCTTTCAGCAAATATTTTCTACTTGTTTAGTCTTTTATGTTGCCTGCAATTTGTAGATCCATTTCCTACATCCTACTCTAACATCTACTTTCAATCACTTCTCTAGAGTTCGAAATGAAACCCAAAGTTACTTCGGGCCAACTACATAATGCAGTAGTAGTTCTCTTTGAAAACGTTTAAGCATTCCTTATTATAAAATCCTAATAACTCGAAGTGCATTCGAAGAAATGATTTTCCATTAGGCATTACTAGGCGTCTGGAGCTTAGATATTTCAGAGTAATTGAAAGGTAATTCACAAATCTTAGTAAATAAAGTAAAGCCCGTTTTTCCTACCTTACCGCTAATCTAAATTTTTGACTTTCTCAAGAATTTCACTTTTTGTAACGTTCACCTTTTATGAAAGTTATTATCACTTCCGGGTATTAAAAACGAAATGTATCACAGAATTGACGAAAGGAATGGAAATTCGTTGATTTCATCTTATTTCAATAATTCTTGCCGTGCTATAGTTAACATTGTAAAATGAAATATTTAAGTAATGGGTCCAAACGACTACACTCATTATTTGGTCGGACTAATTTTGTTCTTAGGCAGTGTCTCAGTCTAAATTGGGATGGATTGGTACAGCACATGACCTGTCCAAAGTGATCCAAATGTTTCCCACTGCAGGTGGTCGTGCACAACAGATTTCATTGTGCAGATCTACAGAATTCGACAATTCACGTTACTGAAGGAGTTTAATCATGTCTTCTGAACAATTCTATCAATTCGCTAGGACGTGTTAACTACTCATGCAGGAGAACATGTCATTTAATTCCCATCCGACGATGTCTGTTTGTGAAAGCCGACTTTAAAATCACATACAGTGACAACTTCTTGAACATTAAATGATCACAGTCGGAAATTGTGTCCACGGGATGTTGTTTGGAATTTCTATCGAGGACAATTACAATCCACATGTGCCTTAATTTTTATTGAATCAATACTTTTCAATTAAGCAAGATCACGGACTCCAATTATCTGTTTTTTTGGAATGTTTTAAAACGAGTGAAAACAGAATCTCGACTCGGACTTCTGGTCTTTTAAAAAATGAGTTGACTTTCTCCAAGTCATAAAGCAATCTGATCGTATTTTTCTAAATCGAAGGAAATACTACTCGAATTCTATGCGTCCTTATCGATTCTTGGAGTCCCCGAACGGTCAGAGTCCGACAGGAGATGGAATCGCGTGAACAGATCGATCAATCTATCAAACCGGCACCCGGCCATTCAAAATTCCGGTTCCACCTAATAAAACCCATTGTTGGAAGAGCGATGGAGAAATCTTTGATAGGATCTGAGTTTGAACTTGCATGTCATTTTCGTACTATTACTCTTCGTACTATTATACTTGAGAAATGTAAGAGACCAAAAACCACATACATTTTAAGTTTGCTGAGATGGGTTGGGACCACTACTTATTTGCGCTCTTATCTCCAGTGAATTGGAAGAAGTGCACTTTGCACAAGATTTTACAAAGAAGTTTCTTTCCTAAGGACGAGAACGAATCCACTCCTTCCTTTACGCAACATTTACTTCCTTTTTCAGTTTCGCCGAAGGAGAGTCTCTCTGCGGTGTAGTGGGTGGTCGTGGCCATCATCAATGTTACTTGATCTTACATTAGCGCCAACTGCACTGCATTCTATTGCTTGAACAGAAATTCAGAGTTTGAAACTATCTCGTATGTAGTTGTGTTTAAAATCTTCTACATTTTCAGCACTGGACTAGTTTCAAAAACTATTTTTAGAAACAGGTCCCAATTTTCTGCTGGTCAACGACTTGAATTGCATATTATGTGGTATAGCTGTGCGGAATCAGGAATCTGGCTCGATTTTGGGTTTAGGGCTATTCTCTATATTACTTAGTTTCTTTAACCTATTAGATAAAACTGCTATACTATACTATCAGGACTCCATAACTGCTCGTTAGCAAATTATGAAAACATTTTTGTAACGTCTCTTTACTGAAATACCAACTGTATAGTAGATTCCAGATATAATCTACTTGCATGATGTAATATACTACTAGTTGTACCGAATTTATCGAAATAACGTTAAATCCGAAATTTTACAATGAATATGCAGAGGGAAGAACTTTACCGGGACTCAGATTTTGTCCCTTGTAACTAAAGCGGGTAAAATCGCTAACTTATAATGAGATTAGTGTGTACTATAATTTTCTTTCATATTCTCCGAGCTCAACTAACTACTTGAGCTTTCAGTTCAATTTGTAATCTTAGCGCTGCTCAGGATGAAACTAACGGTAATATGTATAGATAATATTTCAAAATGTCACTAATAAACGCTGTAATCACAATATTTCATGAACAAAAATATTCTTCAACAGATTAATGTCACCATTACACTAAATTGTGTTATTGTAAAAAAAAAAATCCGAAAACGGTAAGCAAATGGTGCGGTGTGGTGTTAGAATAGACCGACATATATTGCAAGAAATTCTTCTCAAGTTTTCTTGTATATTGGCATTCTCATATTGAATACTTAATTAAGATAAAAGTAATGTCTGAGAACTTATTTGAAACCTCTTGAGAATTCAAATTACAAGAAGTTTGGAAGTACAAATAATTCTTAACTTCCTCTTACAGAATAACCTCAAGTCATTGAAGTAACATGTGTCGTAGCCAGAACTGTACGAGAACTGTACATGGTGCAAATTAGTAGAGACAGTTAAATACATTTCCTTCTGTTCATGTTCTCAGTGGTTTTTACTTCCAGTTCGGTACTAATTTTGCTGACATTTTGGTAAGATGGATTGATCTACTGGGTTGAATTAAGGGGTAGACATGTGAAGAGCAAGTGGGCAGCATAAGAAATAAATATTCATATTGCGCAACTTCATAATTTAGTTAATATAATGCTCTAATGTTTGGTCAGTCGAATCCAACGATAACGAACATATGCTGCCATTAAAAAATATTAGAATCATAATTGTCATTCGCTGCAGAGTCAAAAAACATCGCGTATTTCTTGTAAGGATTGGATCGAAGAAAATCCAGAATTAGGGAAAGGCTCTTGGAAGTAACTAACACACTTCTCGAGGGACGTTCACCATATTGAAGTGTCAAGTACCACTATATTACAACCGACTGATAGGTCAAACTTCATGCGCAGGTAAAAGTTGAAGAAGAATGGCAAATACGTTAAACAAATGTCCATGAGTCTCCGGACGTGCTTCTGTTCAAAAGATCTCCTCTCTCTCTCTCTAGGATTAGAACTAATGGGTCTGAAAGAAAGGCTTCACGTACACAAACTCAAACAGTTAGAAATCATTCACTTGATCAAACTTTTCCTGTGGAATAAAGAACCTTTTAACGCGGTTATTCATCAATGCCAAATTTTACGATGAACTACTGTACTCGAGTTATGAGTAAACACGCCTGGTCCGTTGGTCTACGTCTGGGGAAAGGTTTATCACATTCACCGCAGTACTGGTACCGTGTGTTCCTACATTGTGATGTGGTTTACAGACTCGGTACGAAAACTGTTCATACGTCCATATAATATTCCTCGATTTATTTGAAACGTCTGCAAAGCATGAAGGATATATACGTTTTAAATGAGGAGATACTTATTGAATGTCATGCCATGGCCTCGGTCTGGCTTTCCTGAAGAGGATCAAAACTCCCTGTAATATACTGATATGTTACGATCAATCCGTAGAATTTTGCAGTTCTGGGCTACAGCTCTCAGGATGCAGTCTTGAGAATTTTGAAGATATTACTCGTTTTTTAATTACTATTCTTGTGCTGAAATGTATTCATTTACGTGTTTCACTTAACACGGCCGGCATTTGAAAGGCATGAAATGGTACTTTCGCTTGCACTGGCGTAATTTAGAATATTCATTATTTCATTATTTCATTATTTCTTTTTTTTTACTGATGAAAGGCCCTCTGATGACGTCGATTATTACCAAAACTGGGATGCCGATTCTTGGTTTTGAAATCGTCAAATATATTTTTAAAGAACGATTTTGAAACATTTTTGAATGCAGCTTTGACAAACTTTTCTGTAATTTCACTATTACTGCTTTAGGATGGTGTCCCTATTTGGATTACGAAATTTGCACCCTTTGAAGGAAACAACGATTTGTTGTCCATAAAAATTACAAAACTTTGAATATTCATTAACCATCTGATTTTGGTTCAGCTATGGGAGCAAAATCATCGAATGTTACATTCAAACTCCATTTTCAAGAAAAGATAAACTGGCCATGTTGAACTATTTTTTAGCAGTTATCAATCAGTTTAAGAACTTTTTAACTTCATTCAAATTCAAAACCCTACGTGACACGTTCGTGACATTGTTATGAAATTCGCAATAGTTCAGTCATTTCCATTTTACAGTATTACGTTCGTTGAATGGAATGATTAAGGTGTCTTGGCGAATATGAACCCGATTGATGTGCATAAGCCAGAACTCGACTTCGGAATATGTACATCAATAA